>JAJIBD010007818.1:0-56322 GCA_021461705.1 Cryptotis parvus | reverse complement strand
ACTTGCTTGAATCCCGTTATTCATCGATTTGCTCGAGCGGGCGCCAGTGACATTTCCATTGGACCCTATCACGTGCCAATGTAGCCCAATGGCATCTGGTTGATTCAGGAATATGAAGAGCCTCAAACCGTTCCTTCAGGGTCTTGACAAGGAAGTCTGACCATCTTGTAGGTGGGCGGCCCACGTGATCTTTGACATCCCGTGGGATCCAGTCGGTAATGGCTCTAGTCCAGCGGTTGTCTCCAAATCGCATTACATGTCCAGCCCATCTGATTTTCGATGCCTTGGCAAACGAGACAGCATCCCTGATTCTAGAATAGCGATGGAGGGTCAGAACTCGGATTCCTTCTCTCACTTGAGTGAGGCATGATATTCCAAGCATAGCTCTTTCGATTCCTCTCTGGGAGACCCGAATAGCATTCTCATCCTGCTTTCATAGGGCCCAGGTCTCTGAGGCGTATGTTAATGCAGGGAGAACGGTGGAGTCAAGAGATGTGCCCGGAGCCGGAGGTTCTTTGTCCTTTTAGCTATTTCTTCGATGCCTTGAAGGCATTCCATGCTGCTCTCTTCCTCCTGCGCAGCTCAGGTTTTTAGGTCATTCATCATGTTGACTTCTCGACCTAGGTACACATAACTGCTGCATTCAGAGATGTTTGTTCCATTGAGAGTGAATGGGGCCTCTGGAACTAGTTCATTTTTCATAAACATGGTTTTCTTTAGATTCAGCTGTAGACCTATCTTTCCACATTCTCAGGTGAAGTCAGCCAGCATTTGTGCGCTTGGCTAATGTTTGAGTGTTATTAGAACGATGTCATCAGTGGCGGGGAGGTGGTGTGGTTAACGACCATCTATCTTCACTCCCCATTCCTTCCCCATTCTAATTGTCGCATGATGTTCTCGAGGGTGGCGCTGAAGAGTTTTGGTGAAATGGTATCACCCTGTCGAACCCCTCTTTTGACATCAATGATCGCTTCTTTGTAGAATGGTGAGATCCTGGTGGTGAATCTGGAATACGGCTCACGAAGGATCTTGATGTATTGAGTTTGAACACCCTGTTTAGCTAGGGCTTTGATGACCAAGCTTCAGTCTCCACAGAATCAAAGGCTTTCTGTAAAATCAATAGATCGTGAGACAGAGCGGGCATCTTGTACCTCTCTACAAATCTCAATGAGCTTGGTCTGTGTGGATATGGTCAGATTGTGCTGAATCCTTTCCGGAAGCCAGCTTGCTCAGATCATGAACATGGCATGCTTAACTAATACCCAAAGATTAGTAGAAATAAGGATCGGGAGGATTTGCTCGAATGGTTGGAAGTCCTCTTGTGGAAAAGACGGTTCTGATAAGGAAAGGAACCCTTCAAGACAAAGATAGTTTTAAATAATGTCTCTGGATAAGAACTCGCATGCTGAAAGTAGGTCACTGTCACTGTCTTCCCTTGCTCATCAATTTAGCCTCGAGAGGGCACCTGTAACATCTCCTATATGTCCTGTCTCATGCTAGTGGGGCTTCCAAGGGCATCACTTGCTCCAGGAACATAAAGAGCCTCAATCCATTCCCGGGAATGAGGGTCAATAATTGTTACTTCGGCCCATATATACAATAATTGTTATTGGCATATCAAATACAACACGGTAGCTTGCCATGCTTCTGTGCAGGTAGCATACTTCCCAGTATCATCTAAGTTCAGCATTTATTGATGAACCTCATTGCCGCAAAGTGGCGAGCCGGGCTGTGATAGGCTGGTCGCTGGGTGGAGTTCTGACGAGAGAGTCTGATGTGGAAAATGGAGGCCCCTCATGGAAAGTGGGGTCGTCTGGCTTGTTGCAAGGCTCGCTGGGGTGGCGGACCAGGGGCTAGAACCCGCCATCCCCACCAGGTGCACCAGGAGCAAGTAGCAGCTCTATAGCTCCATCTGTGAGCCTAAAAGGAGAGTAAAGGAACAAAAAATGGTAACCTCTCAGTATCTGTATTGCGAAAAAAACCATACCATTGTCTCTAGGTTATATGAGAAAGAGGGAGAAAGAAGGAAAATTGCCTGTCCATAGACAGGCTGGGGGTGAGCTGGGGAAAGCTAAGAGGGAAAAGGGTTTACATTATTAGTGGGAATGTACCTTGGGGAGTAATGGGTATCTGGGGTGACAAACCTGAACATGAAAAGTCCTATAACTTTGGGTGTGATTTAATAAAAAAAAAAAACGAAACCTGTGTATCTGAGATTTTCAAGCTGTTTGGAATCTCTGGGGGGCTGGGGCCAGGAGGTGTAGTAGAAAGCTATAGTAAGCATGGCTTATAGTAAGCATGGCAACAGCTGTTGGGGAGTAAGAGCAAGAGCTGCCAGACTTTGGGTAGGTGGTGAGAGGGGGCAGCACTCTTGCCTGCTCCATTCACAAGTGCCCCCAAAGACCCTCGAGCCTGGGACCGATGTATCTGAAAAAATTTTGAGGCTAGTTGATCTTTTTGAGATTTAATTATGAATCTCTGGAGCGGGCAGTAGATGAGCGTCATGGTGGGGGCATGGGTTGTGGCTGCTAAGGCTTCCACAATTGTGGGTTGCAGAGAGGTCACTACTACCTGACTTTAGAAGGCTCAGAGCTTAGGAACTCTTTTTAACTTTTGGAGAAAAAAACTTCTTCCCTTGGTTTTTTGCTGGTCTTTTTCCTCCTCTATTTTATCTCTTCATTCCTTTTTATGTATTTTCTGGCTTTTTGTTTACTTTTCTCCTCATTCACATTCAAAATAGCCATCCTCTGCAAGTCACCTTATTGTTCTTGCCTCATGCCATATTTTGGCAGAATTCAAAATTGCATTTTTACAATATACTGACCCTCTTATACTATGCGGTCACATATGACAGAGAAAAGCCTAACTTAACGCGTGAGTGCGCCAGTGTTCACATAATGTCTGACAGAATTACAGTTATCAACAATTTGCTAGGTGTATAAATGTTATAGAATAAATACAAAAAAATCTTGGATATGAGCTCTTTATTTGTCTATGTATATGGTGGTTTCCCCATTCAGTAAAGTGTTCCTTATTTTTTTACCCCGTGGATCAATAAGTTATACAATTAAAAAGTTCTGTTGGGTTTGGCTGTTTCGCCCCGTCCCTCCCCGTTTATCTCCCCCACCAACATCGGTTCCCTCCCCTTCCACTTTTCTTCCCTCTATGGATTACAGAACACATCGGTAAAGGTTGTCTGTGTATCCTTTTGCCTCTTTTAATGCTCGTTCTAGGTTGGCATTAGTACCTCTCGACTATTATTACTTCCTGTTCATTTACAGCCTTTTTATTTGCTTAAGTGCAAGAACTTTTTAGCTTATGATCAGTCCAATTTGTTTATTTTGTTTATTTATTTATTTATTTGCCAGTAAACTCAAAGTCCATTGAAAACCCTCTGCAGGTCTACCTTACAGAGCTCTATCAAACTGATCTTCTTCGAATGTATTTTATGGATTATTTTCTAGTCTCAACATCTTTTTCATTCATTTTGAGTCAATTTCTATGCATAGTTACATGTGACCTAGAGACTCTTCTTCTTGGCGACTACTCAGGGAATACAAATCATTAACTCAAAAAGACCTGGGAGCAATTCCTACATTCATCATATGCAGTAAATACATTAGCGGTGATATGGGAAACAGCCAAAAAATCCAGTTGCGTGATGAATTGATAAAGAAGTAGTAGATAAGGCAAAAAATGCAGTAAAATGTAGCTTTAAGAAAAAGATAAAATCCTTGGGTTTCGGGAGTGGAAGGCATCCTTTTAACTGAAATGAGTCAGAGGAAGGACAACTATCTGAACACTTTTTTCCCTTAATCTTATTCATTTATGGTTTATGGAGAAAAAAACCCAAGTAAATAGTTGGATGAACTGGATGACAAATTCTTAGTCTTGAAATTAAAATCTCACATTCCCAGAAGTGAGGGGAGGGAATGAGGCTGGTAGGGCAGGTATGTGTGGGCAGGTCAAGGAATAGGGGAGGGCAAATAGGCGGACTAGAAGAAACAAAAGGACTGTGGCTTTGTTTCTGAGTCTTAATCACTTTAATGGATTTTTTTTTGTGCTTTTGGGTCACACCCAGCAATGCTCAGGAGTTACTTCTTGCTCTGCAGTCAGGAATTACCTGGCAGTGCTCAGGGACCATATGAGATGCCAGAGATCAAACCCTGGTAGGACTCGTAAACCCTGGTAGGCCTAGTGCAAGGCAGCTCCCTACCTGCTGGACTATCACTCCAGAACAATCAATTATGGAAACGCTGTAACTTTCTATATCAAAACCGAAAAACATGAGCACCATTGTAGCCATATTAATTAACCAACTAATAAAAAAATGCACAATTTTCGGAGGGCAGCACCCTCTGTGGTATTTGGGGTTCATTCCTGACTGTACTAAGAGATCATTCCTGAAAAAACATATGGACAGAAATTATTGAATACAGGTTGGCCACTTACAAGGGCAAGTACCTACTTCTACTACTATCTCCAGCCCCAGTAAAAATAAGTTTTTAAAACACAAATAAAACAACCCTTGTGAAATTTGCAAATTAAATTGGAATGGCACATATTAGGCTAGTTTACTTTTAATCTGTTAGGTTTTTCCATTTATAATTCCAAAAGATTTTAAAAGGTGTTTTGCCCTTCTCTATGATCTTTGTTATATTATGACTACCAGTGAAGGAAGAAAAAATATTTTGGGAAGATTTAAGGAGACAGAATGAATTGAATGCCGAAGGCTGGCATGAGAAGAAAGACTAAGTTTTGTGTTTTCTTAGCTTAAAATATGAAATTTTAGCTTCATATTTAATTAAATTATGCCACTACTCAGACCTGTGTGGGAATTCTGAAGGAGCAATATATATAACTGTAAATGATAGAAGTAGCTACTTCTCAGTTATGAAAGTTACTTATTGTTGGATGATGGGTCCTAGCTAGTTTGGGATCCTTTTGCTGTTTAATCACTTGCAGTTTAATTTATTTACATGTCCTTAAGGCATGGTTCATGATAATGTGATCTCTCTTAGTAAACACTGATGGTGGGTGTGGTAGTTACAGGAGTCATTTTGACTTTGAATTAATAACTTCTGAAATATTATTATAATCTCTATTATGATTTCAATTTTATTTAGATTGGGCACAATTCCTCTTGATACCCACTTGTCCCAATGTGGAAATTAGAATTTACCTAACCACTGACTTCATTGATACCACCAGTTAAAATCTGAGTGAAGGATCATACTAGTTTTTGCTCTGTAAGCAGGGAGAGCATGACCCTTTCAATAAACAGAGGACAAGACACTCAGAATTACCTTGGTGCAGAATAGAAATAAAAGGGCCCTTGTGGGTACCATCTAGATTGCATTGGAAGCCCAGGAATTAAGATGTGTTTCTCCATGAATATACATCTATTAATATATATTTTGTTATACCAGCCCTTCCCCCTCTCTCTCACTCCTTAGTGTTTTGACATAAGAGATAATCTTGGAGTAAGAGATTAGCCCTGTCATAATTATTTGTTTATACCTGAAACAAAAGCACTATGCTTTGGCACTACCCTACATCTACACCTAGAAGCTGATTTGTTGATCTTTAATTACGCTTACCTCCTAAGAAAGGATTATGGCTTTTGAGTATATAAAAGGGGACTGACTTGAGGTACATCCATCCACTTAGGTGGGAGACTTGGGGCCCTAGTATACATTCAGAGTTCAGTTCAAGAACTAGAATCTGGGGAATTTCATTATCTTGGATTGTAGTGGCAGAGCTTGTTTTATTATTGATAAACAGTAAAAAACTTTTTGGAACTGCAAAGGACATATGAGTTTTCATCCATTTCCCACCAGCATCATTGGTAGAAGGAAACTTGTTTCTTATATTGTTTAGGGACCCAAGAGGCTCCCAACAATTTATAAATGGAAGAATTTATATCATTGGTATCATTAAAATTGGAGCTGAATGGGATATTAGTAATATTTTGGTAAATTTAGTATAGAGCAGTAGGTTCTGGAATACTCCTTACTTCAAGCACCATAGTGAATGAGAAGATAGCTTTCATCATCTCTTTTAATGGAACAGGTGAACTTTTATTAGCTTTTTTTTTCTTCATCTGATTTTTGGGCCCTGCTGTGGTCAGGGATTACTATTGGCTCTTCTCTCAGGAATCATTCCTAGCTCTGGGGACTTATAAGGTGCTAGGAAGGAACCCAGGTCAGCAAATGCCTTACCCACTCTACTGTCTCTCTGCCTCCCACTTTATTAGTTTTGCATATCAATATATTCAATCTTGATATGTAAAACTAAAGAAGGTGAAAGAGTTTTGCATTTATTTATCAACATTTAAAAATTAGTAGTCCATATTTCACTGCTTTTCATACCTGGCTGTGCATCAAAATCTATGGCTTTATAAACGCACTAATTTCTGGGTATTTTTCCATACCTTCTAAATCAGAGTATCTGGGTATGGTTGTAGCATCTATATGTTTTTTCAAAGCTCCCCAAGCAATTTTTATTCAGTTGGCTTTGAAGTTAATGACCTCCAAGCTCTTCCATTTTTTAAAACTCTATAATTCTTATTTTCCATTAGAGTTATTACTGAAAAAAGGTACAACGCAGACAGTGTCTACTTCTATACTTGTGAATCATCAGAAGAAACACGTCAAAGGATAAAAAACTAACTAAATAGATGACTAACATCGACATTAGACTCAGGTTGGTTAATGAGAAAAAACAAAAATTGGTTGGTAAAAACAGAAATATTTATTCCTAGGGGAAATATTAAAATGCCTAAGCAGTAAACAATTCTTATATGTACACTATTTAGAATAATGAAAAGAAAAATATAAGTTAGGTAAAGGAAAAAAAGAAAAAATTTATAGATTTACAGTGATTGGATTTTTAAATAAAATTATTTGTACCACGCCAGTCCTATATGAGAAAGATAGTATTCTTATTTTAAAGAGGAAAGCTGACATTTAGAATAAGTAACTGGTTTTCTAAAGTCACAAGATTTAATGCATCAGTATTAGAATTTATATTCTATATGTTCAAATTGAGCTTTTCCAATTGACTTACTCTACCTAAAGTTGAGTTTAAAAGTTTTAACTGATTGAACCTGAGGGGTAATGCAGTAGGTATGGCACTCTTAACTAATCTGGGTTTATCGCTGCATCAAATATGCTCTCTTGAGCCCCGTCAGGAGGAATCTTTAAGCACAGAGCTAGGAGTAAGACCTGAGCACTGCCAGGTGTAGGCCAAGCACTTACATGCTTGGGTGTATGCTTGTGTACAAATACACACACACACCTGCACACACACACACACACACACACACCACTGAGTTTTGTCTGATTTGTTCCAAGAATGTAAAAATATTTAACAAACCTCTGTTTTCTTTCTCTATGCGGCAGAGTCTTCCTCTCAACTCCCCCTCCTGCAACACAAAAAAAAACATGAAAACAACAGGGGCTGGGGGGGAAAGCGAGAGTAATAGTGAACTACCAATGTTTATGCTTCTTTTATTGGAGCACCACAGATTCTGCGAGGCTGGGAGTTTCATTTGATGGAAGAAGCAGGGGATTTTGCACAGAATATTGATTCACACAAGACTGTGACTTCCCTCAACTCTAAGAGGGGCTAATAACACCACTTTCATAGTATTGAGAGGATTAAATGAGACTTTTTCAGCAGTAGGGAATCCTTTCCATAACATTCTAGGTCTTTTAGAAAAGAATGGATGTATTGTATTGGTTCGAATAGAAGAAAATATTTCTAAACTAAGCATATCTTCAAAAAACGTCCTAAGAATTTCTGTATATAATGTGCTGGGTTTGTATGAACATGTTCCAAAATTCTTTTATTTATTTCACAAAAAATTTACTGAGTAATTCTACTGCACATATATCTGAGTTTTGTGTAATATAAAGTTCTGCTCTGACCCTCACCTTACATCATCTCCTCGGTTTTAATGAGCTATTTAATCACAATGGAAACATAGTCTCCCTGAGGTAAATAACGTAATCAGGACACAAACTAAGTTAATGTTAAGGGACCATTTTTTTGTCACCACCCAGAGTTAAGGAGTCAGCACATAGAATTGGTTAAAAAATTGATTGAAGCAAAACTCCGTGTTGTGTTCAAAAGCTGGGACCACTCCCTGGGCTTAGAATCCCGAACCAGAGTAGCAGAGGCATAACTTTAATACTTTTTTAACAATTAGCAGTTGTTAGAAAACCCAGGATTTATATCCTTTTACCTTAGCCAGAGTAAGCAGGGTGGGGTACATAAGAGGAACTATTATGCTGAAATAGGTGCGTGTTAGTTCAATTTTCATTTCAGTAATTTCCCAACCCTAGTTAGATATCATATACATTGTGATTTGATTCCCATAGGCTTTTCCGTTTCCTGTATCTTGAGCCATAATTTTTTAATCCTTTCCTTTCTTTCAACACCTACACTTATTTGCTTTCCTATACTCCTTTTTTTTTTAGTAAAGCTAATTGTTTTATTTATTTATTTTTTTAAGCATTTTTATTATACCACCGTGAGATATACAAATAAAAAGATATACAATTAAAAAGTTCATGTTTGGGTTTGGTCATACAGTGTTTCAGCACCCGTCCCTCCACCAGTGCCCATCTCCCACCACCAACATCCCCGGTTCCCTCCCCCTTCCCCAGCCCTCTCCATGGCGGTTCTTTATTTCTTTCCCTTTCTCTCTCTTTCTCTTTTCCTTCCCTTCCAGACTATGGATTACAGAACATACATTAAAAGGTTGTCATGTGTATTGCTTTCCTATACTCCCTTGCTTTCCCTATACAGTTAATGAAAAAAAATTGTGAGGAAAGTAGAGTGGCAATGGAATAAAAAATACCTGGAAAAGAGAGTATGTAAAAGACGATGTCAGAGAAGATCTTTCTGGGGGAGCATCGTTGATTTTTTTAAATGTAGAGTACAAAGGAGAGTTAAACAACTTCCCTAGAGGGAAAGTGTTGTAGGCAGGTGGAACAGGTGTGCAGAAATACTGTGCCTCCACGAACACACCCAAATGTGGGATTTGTCCATTTGTCGTCTTGAATTTTGCTGCATCTTGTCTAGCAGAGTCTAATTGGCCATTTAGAACAGCAAATGTTATGTCGCTCTTTGCACTGTTTTAATTTAGTTCTTTTCCCTTGTAGTCAAAACTATAGATTCCTTGTTGAAACAAAATTCTCATTTTTTTTTGACCAGACAAGGTTACTACAGATTTCTGTAGTAATTTTCTTGTATCTGACATTTTTGATAGTAAGTAAATTTTCTTGACTAGTATATGACATTTTTATAGTAAGTAAATTTTTATGTCTAGCTTTAGACCCTTTCAAGGGCATGGTTTTATAAGATGTGGTAGGAAATACTTTTATTTGGAGGGCTGGGGTGCACACCCAGTAATGCTGAGGGGTTATTCTTCTAGAAAATGCCTTAAATATTGAGGCCATGCATTTGATCCTAAGATATTTGGAGTTCTGAACTTGCAGATAAGTTTATGATAGAGACTTGTTAATTGTTAAATCTACTATTACTTTCAGCATCTGCTCTAAATCATCAAAGTCAGAATTTTCCTAGAGGGTCAAATATTCTGAGAAGTTTTGTTTGCTGGCAGACATGTCAATAGTCAGCTACTTATTGATGATATGCTGCAGGGGTGGTCCGGAGAGTCAGTTCTCATAAATATTCATCGATACCTTGACTGAAGGGGAAAGAAAATTAACTTTCTGTGTTAAGCAGAACTTTCTAAATGTGATGTGGAGAACAGCATCAGAGAACCAAATTGCACTTCAAATAGCCATGGGAGGTTTATGCAACAGTGGAAATGAATGATATAAAACTTATTCTCTTATGCCCCTATAGAGTATCAGTAGAAGTAACCATAGACTGAAATAAAATAGTGTCTGAAACTTGGTCTAAAAAGTTAAGTAATATGGAAAAAATATCTAAAATTGACTTTTGACATACTTACTTGCAGTCTTCCCTCTTTGTTCCAAATGACTGAGTCACATTTTCCCTAGAGCCCTAACCACACCTTTTTTTTTTTGTGTGTGTATTGTTTTGTTGTATGGGAATCAGACTCATAGTATTGTACATGTGTGGCTTATGCTTTATCTCTGAGCCATTTACCTGGTTCCTGGCAGCACTGTTTTTTTTTTCACATTTGATAGATTTGGAAGCAAGGATAGAAATTTGAAAATACCATTTAGAACTTGGATGTTTTCATTTTTTTATGTGTGTGTTAGGGGCAACACCAACAATGCTTAGAGCTTACTTATGGCTCTGCAGTCAGGAATCACTCCTGGTTGTGCTCAGGGGATTCATATGCATACAGGGGATAGAAACCAGGATGACCTTCTGCAAGGCAAGCACTCTCCCCACTGTACTATTGCTCAGGTCAAGGGAAGTAGGAGATTTAGGCACTAAAACTAAATCTAAGGATTTCAAACATCTCTGGTTGCCATGGAACACAGCACTAAATGTGAAGTTCATTTTCTCCATGTGTACAAACCCTCATAATTATGCTTACATTTCATTTCTTTATGCTGAATTTTTCTTTGCTTTAACAGTCATGTTGTGTGCATTCCTTTAACTCCAAACACCACACTATCATTTTCAAGGGAGTCATATAAATAATTAGGGGAAATATTTATATTACTCTTCTCTCTTCAGAATATCCATGGGTAATGAACAAGACATAAAAAAGACATGGAATGAAGAAGATAAATATGAAGTAAGTATTTATTTAGACTACCATTTCCTAGAAAGCATTTTTAGTTTGAGGCTATTAGTAAGATAGGACTGTATCTAGATTTTGTCATTGTTCAGTACTAATTATTAAATACTGAGTAGTGTGACAGATACTGTGCTAAATCTTGAGAATTCAGTAGTGAGCAAAATAAACACTTCCTATTAGAGATCATAAAGGAGTGGGGCAAAGAAAATTAAGCAGACATTGTTAATAAATTAATAAACATATATGATAGAGAAATGTGTCTTGCCCTTCAGTGTCAAGGAGAGTCCTAAAGCAATGTCCACATTAACCCTTAAAGGGGTTGGGACCTAAAACATTAATGAAAATATAGGACCATGTGCTTATTTCAGTAAATGGAAAATGTTGAGTATTATACACAAGAATGCACAAGAATGTATAAATACATGACACAACTATTATTGAGATTTTTAAGCAACAATTGTTAAGAATATTAGATTCAATAAGGACCACTCTACAGCTCTGCTTTGGAAATATCATACATATGCTTTATCTTATTTTGATGAATTTTCTTTATGACAGTGGCCTTTTAAACCTTAAGTCATGCTAAGAAATGTATTTACTTTATGATTACGTCCACATGTTATGAAATAAATATTTCATATAACAATATCTACCCCATTAAAATATGAAGCAGTCATACTTTCTATTCTTTTTGTTCAATTATTCCATTTTGCTTGTGATAAAAATACATTCACAAAAATTAGCATTATAATAATTCTAAGTATACAATTCAGTGACATTAAGTATATCCACATTGTTGTACAATCATTACTACACTGAAACTTGGTGTCTATAGAATAGCAAGCGGCCTAACATCTCGTCTCCCACGCCTTTGCACAAAACAATTACCATGCTTTTCTAGATCTTTATGAATTTGACTGCTCCAGTACCTCTTATATTAGAATCATATTTGTTTTGTCCTTTAGCAATTCGTTTATATCTTCAATCACAATGTCTTCAAGGTTTGTACATGAGGTAGCATGAATAGCTGTTTACTTCCTTTAGAAACATTTCTATATTATTATTTATTTGCTATCTACTGACTTTTTTTTTATCATATCTGTCTGTTGTTACCACATTCTGGTTCTGTGCTCAGGGTGAATCACTCATAGAAGTTTTCAGTGGACAATATATGGTGCCAGGCATCTAAGCTGGTGTGGCTATATGCAAGGCAAGGCAAGTGCTCTACCCACTTTACTATCACTCTTGCCTATTTCCCCTCAATTTTATTTAATTAAAAAATTTCAAATTGGGCTGGAGTGATAGCCCAGTGGGGAGGGCATTTGCTTTGCACACAGCTGGCCTATGCCGGCCCGGTCTCATCCCTGGCATCCCATATGGTCCCCTGAGCACTGCCAGGAGTAATTCCTGAGTGCAGAGCCAGGAGTAACCCCTGAGTGTTGCCAGATGTGACTAAAAAAGCAAAAAAAAAAATCAAATTATAAATAAATAGCAGACTAGACCTCACAGAGGGACAGTGAAGTAAGTCATAGGTCCATTTTTGGTAGTGGTGTGCAGTAACTTCATACACCAACACTGTACAGTTCAGTACTATTGTAACCATGCTAAACATTATTAAACATACATTTAAATCAAATGACACCCCTTTTTTGCCTGTCCCATCTAAAAGCTGCAGATATGTGCCTAAAGCCATTTTCTTTTACCACCCCTGGGTCAAAGTTGACCATTTGCAAATTCTTAATCAATGGTATGCCCTAAAGCCAAGTCTGAGTAAAAGAATACAGACACTTATTTATGAAGAACACGGGATGAAGAAAACTGAAAAAAAAACTTATTCATGTATATTATAACTATATGTGCAGTATGAATTATGATTTTATGCATCGCTCAGGAGGAAGAACGATAGTAATATTGTAAAGCATAACATTAATGAAAGATTCTGAAGTCTGATGAAAGAGAAATCACTGGAAAAACAGATGCTCCACCTAGCAAGTATGACTTTCACACACCCAAGACTCTTATATTCATAGTTGCACTCATTTTTATGAATGCAATAATACGTCTTAGGAACTCTTCATAGTGCTGTGGCAGGTATGATTTTATGTTTACAAGATTGTTCTCCCTTTCTTCTGGAAAACCACTAGTTTTTACTTTCTAGGTGTGGCACATAACTATAGCTAGGCAAAGAGATGTGAATGGAAGAGATAGGTAATAACAATCCTCATGGTGCCTCTCCAGTGGAACAAACATCTCTGAATGCAGCAGTTATGTGTACCTAGGTCGAGAAATCAACATGATGAACAACCTAAAACCTGAGCTGCACAGGAGGAAGAGAGCAGCATGGAATGCCTTCAAAGGCATCGAAGAAATAGCTAAAAAGGACAAAGAACCTCTGGCTCCGGGCACATCTCTTTGACTCCACCGTTCTCCCTGCATTAACATACGCCTCAGAGACCTGGGCCCTATGAAAGCAGGATGAGAATGCTATTCGGGTCTCCCAGAGAGGAATCAAAAGAGCTATGCTTGGAATATCATGCCTCACTCAAGTGAGAGAAGGGAATCCGAGTTCTGACCTCCATCGCTATTCCAGAATCAGGGACGCTGCTCGTTTGCCAAGGCATCGAAAATCAGATGGGCTGGACATGTAATGCGGTTTGGAGACAACCACTGGACTAGAGCCATTACCGACTGGATCCCACGGGATATCAAAAGATCACGTGGCTGCCCACCCACAAGATGGTCAGACTTCCTTGTCAAGACCCTGAAGGGACGGTTTGAGGCTCTTCATATTCCTGAATCAACCAGATGCCATTGGGCTACATTGGCACGTGATAGGGTCCAATGAAAATGTTACTGGTGCCCACTCGAGCAAATCGATGAATAATGGGATTCAAGTGATCAAGTGATCAAGTGATGGTGCCAAAGAGCCTTGTGCTGTTTCGACTGATTTGCTTCACCATCATTTTCTAAAGTTAATGAGAAAATCTAGTGGAGAAATATAGACAGTGGGCAATAGTTCTCCCAAATAGAATAGGGTCTTTGAGTAATCCAATTTCAGCTTGACAATAATAGTGAAAGCTTATTTTTGATGTGTGTATGATTCTGGGTTTAAGACTTTTATTTTTATGTTCACTGCAATTTATACTTTATCTGACACATGAACTCATTAATCTTCCCCAAATATCCAGTTTATATTTTCCTTAAACTTAGGTAGAAAGGAACAATGAAAACAGATGTTTAATAAGTCACCTATAAGCACAGTTGCTAAATGTTGAGACTAAGTTTCCAAAACAGACAACCTAATGCGGGAGGCTAAACTAGTCCCTGCTCTTTAGCTCTGAGGAATATTTAATTAATTTAAATTTCATAGCAATTCCATAAATGGTATCTCTATTTTATAGGTGAATCAATGGAATATGAGGAAGGATAAATGACTGCTAAGTTCCAAAATTAAACATTTGAGGTCATTTGTAAACTTGCTGGGGCTCTTTTTAATATGCACTATTTTTATAGCAATGTTAAATAAAGGTTTATTACAATTCTGGAAAATAGAGGAAGCTGTAAGAATGGGTTACAGCTATGAGTTGCATAGTAGTCAATTTGGGTTTAAGGGCAGAGATGCTTCTCTTGATTTCAGTGGTGGAATAGGCTGAGGCCTGAGGGCTCCTCCTGAGGTAGTAAATTCCCATCACAGGATTAAAGATCTGGCCAGGAGAGTCTTTAAGACCAAAGCTACAAATGGATTCTGCAGGCATTTTGTACTTTTACTTGTTGGTTTCAAATTTGCCTTCAAATTCTGAAATTCTGTAATAAGATCCTATTAGACAACCAAGCTTGATTCTAAAGAGCCAGAGATAGACTGCTAAGCTTCAAGTGACCGGCTATGAGATGTGAATGTGGGAGGTTGGCCCAAACTAATCAGTACCAGCTCTCAGGTGCTATTATCTACTTGTTATTGTTAGAATTAGGTGCCAGTTGGCGGGGAGACTTGATCACTGCAGTTAGACCTCTAGTCTAATTAGTAGGCAGAGAATCTGGCTGTGAACCTGCGATGTTGCTGAAGGCAAGAGAAAAGGCCTCAAAGAGATGTGAAGAGAACAGATGTAAATGTTTTATGGCCCAATAGGCCATTTCC
Organism: Cryptotis parvus; assembly: GCA_021461705.1. NCBI lineage: Eukaryota > Metazoa > Chordata > Mammalia > Eulipotyphla > Soricidae > Cryptotis > Cryptotis parvus. The sequence goes on along the minus strand of JAJIBD010007818.1, from coordinate 41,434 downwards.
TTGCTCCTGCCTTGTCTGGAGATTCTATGTCCTGAGACACATCCTCTCTGCTCCAAAGAGGCTGCTGACCCTTACCAGACGCCACATCGTCTAATGTATTCATTATGTCTGAGGTCGGCTTTAATTTTTCAGGTCCTCATCTTGCTGCCTGGGGATAAGTGCATAAAAATCCTATCATCAAAACATCATGCCCTCAGCTCCACAAGTCTTTTGGTCTCTTCTTCAGGATTTCAAAAACACAGACAAAATGCAAGTCACATTTTATATCCAATGTGCGGTAATTTTTCCTCTGCTTTAAGCGTATGTGCCAAATGTGATTCCTGTGACAATTCATATTGTACAAAGGAAGCTTTCAGCCTGTTCTTTTTTCTTCCTTCCATATGGCTGATTGATTCATCTCATACTACAAACTCTTTTTCTTACTAAAATGTGATCTCTGGTGCTTTAAATGAATATATCATTGCTTAAATGGTGCAACATGGCAGAGTGTTTCCATTTCAAAGCACAAGTGACAGTGTCGAAGCAAACTGGGATTAAAATACAGCCCTGGCTACTTATTAGCTATAAAACACTGAGCAAGTCACCTAACTTCTCTGGACCTCCATCCCCTCACTGAAAAATCAGAATGAATTTGCAGCTGCAAATTTTTTCCTTCTCTAAGAGACTTCATAACTTCTAATTATTTATTTGCCATTCATTTATTTAACAACAACCGTTCATTAGACTCCAGTGTATCAGACAAGGTATTAGGAGCTAGAGAGCCAGCAGTGAATAGTATAGCAAGACCCCTGTTCACGTTGAGCTTATTTGGAGTATGGTAGGAAATGGAACTTAAAGAGTCAATTGTCCAGAGAGCTGCTTAATTACAATAGCAAAGAGTGCCATAAAGGTGAAGAAGGGGTTTATTAACAAGAGTGAAGAATGGGAAATGGAGGAGTGGAGCATTCTTCTCTATACTCTTTGGATCTTTGTCCAGGATCATGAATTACATAAAGCAGGTTAGGGCAAAAGATTATACAGTTTATTAAAATTGTTATAACTGGGATCTTTTCATAAGTGAATACAGACCCAAAATGAAGCTAAAACAAGTTTTTTTATATTTTTTCTTTTGGTTAAAAAAAAGTTTTGTTTTTGGGTTTTGGGGTCACACCTGACGGTGCTCAGGGCTTATTCCTGGCTTTGTGCTAAAGGATCACATCTCAAGGGGCATGGATACTCAGGATCAATCCCAGATTGGCCGCGTGCCAGGCAAACACCCTACTGGCTATACTATCACTCTGACTTCAGTCTTCTTAAGTAATAGAATGCTGTGCAGAACACATGCCTTTGCATGTGGCCAACCCAGAATCCATCTTCGGCATCCCACATGGTCTTCCAAGAACCAACAGGAGGAAATGCTGAACACAGAGCCAGGAGTAACCCCTGAGAATTGATGGGTGTGCCACTCCCCCATAAAAAGGCAACCAAACAAAAGCAAACCCTCCTCCCCAAATACCTGATTAGTTGAAAGATTTTGTACTTCCCTTATTATCTTCTTGGGGCTGATTTGACTTCTGCTTCTTTAATGTCATTATAAATGAGGTTCCTGCAACTCAGTTTTTGGTTTTCTAAGCACAATGTCTTCTTTTCTTTCTTCCACTATAATGAACCTTTGCACATACTTATTTGTCTTTTTAGAATGACTGGAAGCCCAAGAATGACCTGTGATGCCAAACCTGTCCATGTTAGCTGCATTTGCCTAGAAAACACCGACACTAGACCAATCTGTTTTCTAGATGCCTCCACCAGGACCTTAAAGGACTATGAGAAAAAAATAAAAATTGCGAATGAATTATCACTTTCTCCCTGCCATTGACTCAGAAGCAATCTCTGTTCTTACTCTATCAAATTACTAGTATAATGTTGCAAACCTTTATAAAATTAAATTCTGTCCCATTGACACAATCACATATTGATTTTCCAATTTGTTCACATTGACATTGGCCATTGTTAAGTCTTAAAAATAACTGTTTTGGGCTGGAGTGATAGCACAGCGGGTACTGTGTTTGCCTTGCACGTGACTGACTGGGGTTCAATCCCCAGCATCCCATATGGTCCCCGAGCACTGCCAGGAGCAATTCCTGAGTGCAGAGCCAGGAGTAACCCCTAAGCATTGCCGGGTGTGATGCAAAAAGCAAAAAAAAAAAAACTGTTTTGGAGGGGGATTGTGACTCCCGTTCAGGGAGGTTCCTAGGACCCAGGCTAAAGGGACCTCCTGCAGGTTCCACAGATTAACATTACTTGGGGTCAGGGGTGACTATGGCAGCTGAAGCTGGGACCTAGCTGGGTCCCCAGCAGTACTCACTGTCCGTTAGGGCCTGGGCCTGTGTCTGGGCTGACACGGTTCCCCCTGACCTGTCAGCTGAATAATCAGCAAGGCTAGAGATTCCTGAAGGGTATCTTAAATGTTTACTTTGTTTCATCTAGTTCCTTGCTCTGTTCAGGAACTTCTCCTGGACCTCTCTCTCTGGCTGAGGCTTCTCCTGCAGGCTGCTCTCTTTGGAGATTTCTCTGTAGGCTCCTCTGGTCAGGTTCTCCTGCAGGCTGCTCTCTCTTAGGGAGGTCTTTGCAGGCTCTTCAAGGCTTCATGCTTCTGGTCCTCTCCAGAGACGGCTCCTTTCAGGACCTTTACCTTAGGTCCTTTCAGTTCAGGTTATTTCTCTTCAGAGCTTCTTTTCTCTGGACTTCTCAGCTATTCCCTATGTATTTCCCTAGTTACCTTGTTTCGTCTTTTTGCTACTGATGCAGGCAGGCAGACAGAGGGGGCCTGATGGTAGTGAATTCTTGCCCAAAGGCTGTCCAATCACATTTTGGAACCAGAAACCAAGACTTGATGAGACCCATTATCCCTTAATAGACCTTGAGGAGGCTGGATCAACCTGTCTCTGCCTAGCCCTTAATCCGGTTACATTCCAGGACAGAAGATTCAGCAGAAACAGAGGTCAAGAAAAGGAGATTTTCAAAGACCAGTCCCAAAATCTACTCCCCTTGGCATTGGAACTAACATCAGACTTTAACCTAGGTTGAAGCCCCATATGAGATTAGCTTGGGAAGAAATCGATAAAAGCCATCCTGACCAAAGGACAGTGCGCACATGCTGCCTGAGCCCACGTGCTGCTTGAACTCACGTGGCTGAGCACATGTGGTGCTCCAGCACATGTATCACCGCATCTCCCCTCTTGAGATGTGTGCCTCTCTCTCTCTCTCTCTCTCTCCACTTTCCCTCCTCCTTCCCCTTCTTAAAATCTCCATAATAAAATCTGTTTTTGTCCCTGATCTTAAGGGGAAGGCTTTCAGTTTTTCCCCATTGAGAATGATGCTCGCTGTGGGCTTGTAGTAGATGGCCTGTATTATCTTGAGGAAGGTTCCTTCAATCCCCATTTTATGGAGAACTTTTATCATGAGCGGGTGTTGAATCTTGTCAAATGCCTTCTCTGCATCTATTGATATGATCATATGGTTTCTATGTTTCTTTTTGTTGATGTGATGTATTATGTTGATTAACTTGCGGATGTTGAACCATCCTTGCATTACTGGGATGAATCCCACTTGGTCATGGACAAGACAAGGCTGCCCACTCTCACCACTTCTATTCAATATAGTACTGGAAGTACTTGCCATAGCAAGCAGGGAATAAAAAAGACATTAAGGGTATCCGGATAGGAAGGGAAGAAGCCAAGTTGTCACTATTTGCAGATGACATGATATTATACCTGGAAAACCCGAAACTCTCTACCAAGAGGCTCCTAGAAATAATACATTCCTATAGCAGAATGGCAGGGTACAACATCAATACCCAAAAGTCAATGGCCTTCCTATATGCAAACAGCGAAAGAGAAGAAAGGGACATTAAAGAAACTATCCCATTCACAATTGTGCCACAGAAAATCAAATACCTAGGAATCAGTTTGACAAAGAATGTAAAGGATCTCTACAAATAAAACTACAAAATGTTACTTCAGGAAATAAAGAAGACCTGAGGAAATGGAGACACATTCCCTGCTCATGGATTGGAAGGATTAACATTATCAAAATGGTAATACTCCCTAGAGCTTTATACAGATTCAATGCAGTCCCTACAAAGATACCCATGATGTTCTTCAAAGAAATTGAACAAACACTCCTGAAATTTGTATGGAATAATAAAACCCCACGAGTAGCTAAAGCAATCCTTGGGAAAAAGAAGATGGGAGGTATCACTTTCCCCAACTTCAAGCTCTACTACAGAGCACTTGTTATTAAGACAGTGTGGTATTGGTATAGAGACAGACCCGTACACCTATGGAATAGAACTGAATATCCTGAAACAACACTCTCAAATATACAACCACTTAATCTTCAATAAAGGAGCAAAAAATATTAAGTGGAACAAAGAAAGCCTCTTCAACCAATGGTGCTAGGAAAACTGGGCAGCTACGTGTAAAAAAATGAACTTAGACCTCCTTCTAACGCCATGCACAAAAGTCAGATCAAAATGGATTATAGATCTCAACATCAGACATGAATCTATAAGGTACATAGAAGAAAACATAGGAGAAACACTCTACGACATCGAAACTAAAAGTATCTTTAAAGACGACACACCACTGACCAAGCAAATGGAAGCAAAGATAAACAAATTGGATTATATAAAATTGAAATGCGTCTGCACCTCAAAAGAAACGGTGACCAAGATACAAAGACAATCCACAGAGTGGGAAAGGATATTCACCCAATACCCATCTGACAAGGGGTTAATATCCAGGATATATCAGGCACTGGTAGCACTCCACAGGAAAAAAACAGCCAACCCCATCAAAAAATGGGGAGAAGAAATGAACAGAAGCTTCCAAAATGAAGATATTGGAATGGCCAAAAGACATATGAAAAAGTGCTCTTCATCTTTAATCATCAGGGAGATGCAAATCAAAACAACAATGAGGTACCATCTCACACCACAGAGATTGGCACACATCCAAAACAGTAAGAACAACTGGTGCTGGCATGGATGTGGGGAAAAGGGACTCTCATCCACTGTTGGTGGGAGTGCCGGCTGGTCCAGCCCTTTTTGGAAAACAATATGGGCATTCGTCCAAAAAACTAGATATTAAGCTCCTATTTGATCCAGCAATAGCACTCCTGGGAATATACCCGAGAGACCGAAAATCACATAGCAGAAACAATATCTGTACTTCTTTATTCATCTCTGCGCTATTCACTATAGCTATAATCTGGAAACAACCTAAATGCCCAAGAACAGAGGACTGGCTAAAGAAACTGTGGTTCATCTACACTGTGGAATACTATGCAGCTGTCAGAAAAGAAAAAATTATGAAATTTACCTGAAAATGGATGGACATGGAGACTATCATGCTGAGTGAAGTTAGTCAGAAGGAAAAGGACAGATATAGAATGGCTGCATTCATTAATAGGATATAAATAGATACCAGTGTTTTACTAAATGTGGGAAATGGTAATGGCAGATTAAAACTCACCATTGAATATACACATAGAGACTTAACTGATAAACTCTAATTATCTGCAGGGCTAGCCACAATGTGTAAAAGAAGAGGGAGTGAGATGCAGAGACAGAGAGAGACCGAGAGAGAAAGAGAGGAAACTGGGGTACCTGCTATTAAGGCAGCCTGGGCGTGGCGGGAGTGGTTGGGGTACATTGGTGGTGGAAATGGGGCACTGGTGGAGGGATGGGTGCTGGTATACTGTACTACCAGGAACCAATTATGAACACCTTTGTAATTGTATGTATCAAGGTGGTATAATAAAAATTTTTTTTAAATATCTGTTTTACTTCACTGCCTGTCTATTCCTGAAAATTATTTTTTTGGGAGGAAGACAAGAACTCTGAGCAAACCCTGGGTGAGGCCTAGGACTGACTTTCCTTTCCTGCAGGGAGCAATTCCTCGCTCCAGCCTGAGTCAGTGGCTCCTCCAGAAATCTTGGGTGGTGGGTGTTTCGGACAGCCCACAAGAATAAGACCTAGTCCTGAAAGAGCACATTCTGGGCCTAAGCAAACAAAAGGCCTGGTAAAGGCTAATAGCCCTCAGATGGTTGGTTGACATAAGATAGGCTTTTAACCCTGTCATGATAATTTGGGGGCACTCCTGACCTCTCTGTCTGCTTCTGTACATCTGCTTTGCTTAAGATAAGATAAAGAAAGTGAATATGCACCATGATGATTGTGTGGGAGAAGGTATATAAGCAGAGTGCTGAAACAAAGCAGAACTTTTTGAGTCTCTTTGGCTCAAGGGGTCCTCAGCGCTGAGCTAATAAACTTTCCTTTACACATTTCCTTTCCTGGAGAGCGAAGGTCTAACAGTGCAGATGAACTCCTGTGTCTAGAGATCAAGCGGACATCAGGTGTGGCTTGACAGCCACCTTGTGGGGCTGGTGAGACTCAGACCCACGCCGAGCAGGGGATTACTGCAGACTTTATCAGTCATTAGCCTGCTCAGCCGGCCAGGGCAGCAGAGGTGGCTGGGGGAGAAAGTGACCATCGCTCCCTCCTTTCTGCCTCACATAAGCCACCTGTGGGCCCACCTACATCACTACTGTGTCTTGAGTCACTGAATCCCTATCTAAGTCTTGGAGTTCCACTGTGATGTCTTACTGTCGGTGGTCCTAATACTCGGAAGCCCTGAAGCTCTGTAGCGCTGTAGCTCTGATGTCAGCCCTTGGGCTCAAGCACCAGGCCCTGTGGCTCTGGTGCTGCCCTCGGGCCTAGGCATCAGGAGCAGCTTCTCCTCCCTGGTGTTGGCCATCCAGCTAAGGCACCAGGAGTCCCATGGCCTAGGTCTGGCCAGGCACCAGAGGCTGCTGCTCTCTCAGTCCAGAAGCTCCCCCATCCCCATGCTCTCCTGGGCCCCTATTTATAGTCTCGGCCAGGTTCAGAACCCTGGATTCAGCTGTCTTAACAGACCTTGGGAGGTCCTGTGCCTTTAAGATCCCATGGCCATTAAGTAAAATTTTAATTTAATTAAATAATTTAGGTAGCAATGTAGCAATTGGCTTTTGACTCACAAAGTTATTGAATCAGTACTAAAATGTCTGCGATCCTCCAATGCTGTAAAAATACTTAATTCTTATAGGCAGGTCATATGCTTATAATAGTGCTCAGATTTCTGATTTTGGTATGTATGGTCTTTACCACAACCAACTTACCAATATCCATCACCCTCTATAACTTCCAGTCTATCTCATTATTCTCCTACCTCCTACCCTCCAATTTGGTATTCTCAATTCTGTAATCCAGTCCCCAGGATTTTTTTTTCGTTTATTTATTTATTTTTTAATTGAATCACAGTGAGATAACAAGTTACAAAGTTGCTTATAATTGGGTTTCAGTTTGACAATGTACCGTTTTCCATTCCTTCACCAGTGTACATTACCCACCACCAATGCCCCTGGTTTCCCTCCTGCCTCCCAAAGGGGGCATACCTCTATGGCAAGGTCTTTCCTTCTCTCTCTCTCTCTCTCTCTCTCTCTCTCTCTCACTCACACACACACACACACACACAACACTGCTCTTTTGGCCTTATGGTTTGCAATGCAGATACTGAAATGTCATCAGGTTTACCCATTACCTACTTTCAACATTCAGTTGCAAAGTTTTTTTTTTTATTGTTTTTTCATTTTTTTGGTTTTTTTTTTTGTCTAACCATATTGTCTAAAGTCTTTGGTTAATTTTTTCTGTATAGCATAGATGAGTGAGATCTTCTGGTTCTTGTCCTCCCTCTGGCTTATTTCACTCAATAATTGTTCCTCCATTTTCATTCAATTTACAGAAAAATACATGATTTAGTTATTATTTCTTGGGACTGTAAAGCACTGTATTATATATGTACATATGTATATATATTCACAATTTCTTTTCTGAGGTTTCAATATTTTATTCAGTATTTTTATTTTTATTTTTTTTTCTTTTTTGGGTCACATCCGGCGATGCTCAAGGGTTACTCCTGGCTCTTTGCTCAGGAATTACTCCTGCCAGTGCTCAGGGGACCATATGGATGCTGGAAATCGAACCCAGGTCGGCTGTGTGCAAGGCAAATGCCCTACCCGCTGTGCTATTGCTCAGGCCCCTCAGTTTTATTTTTAACTGATGTTAATTACAGCATTTGAAGGGGAGGATCTAATTCCACACCAAGTGGAAGATTCTAAAATGTGTCCATTAAACTGCTAAAAAAAAGGTGGGGTGGGGCGGGGCAGGGCTAGGGAGTGGCGAGATTACAACCATAAGGCCAATTGAGATCTTAGGGGTCGTCTTGTGTGATTCGTCACAGAGCTTTTCCCATCCAATAACTAGAGCTCTCAATAGCTGTTTCATAGCCTGGCCACAAGGGTGGAACAAGTCACAACGTGAGAGGAAAATTAGTCCTGAATGATCGGCTTCTTCACATCCACCTTCTCCACTCCAAAATGTCGTGAAAGAAACAGCTACCACACCCTGCGTCCACTTTTGGTGTAAAGGTATGGGCAGGCGTGAACACAGGCCTCAAAGTTCTGTCTAAAAAAGTCCCTTTCAGATAGGGGAGTCTGTACCTACCATCAAACTTCAGATTAAGCCTCTCCTTGATTGTTCACTTCTACTTGATACAGGGGACCAACGTTTAATTATCAGGAAATAGCAATTTCATATGTTTAGCCAATGTACACTTACAAAGTGCCTAAATATGATCAGCTCCCACTTGCAGCCATTTGTAGATTAAATAAAAAGGAACTGACATCACTAGATGGGCTGCCAAATCCTTCTGCACCTCACCCCCAAGTCTACAGCTGAAACAACCTTTTATTTTCTTTTTAAATTTGATTTTTCTCTACGTCTGAAAAGGTAATGCCTTAAAGCTGAATCATTTTGAACCTGGATGTCTAACATGATATTTAGCAATACTTGCATCCCACACAGAGCATTTAAAACGTACACTAAATTCTGAAGGTAGCTATGCTGCCAAATAGTATAAATTAAATGATTGTACAGTATTTGTTTATGCTTGAAATCCCAGTCCTAGACCAAGCTTGTGGCCACTCTCGTTGACGTTTTTGCCATCCAGCAGAGCCGACAGAGTCAGTTTGACACCTGGCTTTAGGATCTGAGTGTATCCTAATCCTATCAGGCTGGAGTTGTTCGCTTTAGTGCAGAAGCAGGCACGGGGTCCATCTGACCTTTGGCTGCTATGCCGCAGCTAGCGTTGCCTATGGTCCAAGCGGTTAACTGCCGTCTCCAACTTCTTGTTCACTTCTGGTAAATGGAACCACCAAACTTTGTCCGTCATTTACGTTCGGGGAAGCTGGAACTCATCAGTCTTGTAGCCGGCTGCTAAGTTGCTCCGGGTCACCCGCGACTTGGCAGTCTCAAAGTTCTGGTAGCTGGCCAGTGAGCCTGCAGAGGCCAGCACCAGGGTGCTGCGGATGGGAGGTCCTGCAATACCGAATCCACGTTGCATCCCAGGTTGATATGCTCCCGCTTGTATCCTGTCTTGATTTTAGTATTTCCGACACCCCCCTCCCCCAGAAGGATGGTTCAAAGGTCAGCTTCAGGCCACCTTCAGGCCACCTTCAGACCAGGCTGAAGCTGGTCTTCCATGGTGGTCCGGTGCCTACCGTGCTGTCGGTGTTCACTTGCCGGTGAACGTGAGCCCATATTCGGTCCACCGGTACTTGGTTTTCAGGCTGCCATCACCTTGGTGGTCTCTGTGTTGGCTGAACCCAAGTTTGTAAATTCCATGATCAGATTTTGTTTTCTTGTTTTTTCAGGAGTTAACATATTTTATTTTAAGTGACACTTGAGACACATCATTTTAGTAATAGGCATACACTTAAAGCTATTTATTATTACAAAATATATTTTATAAGTCAAGAAAAGAACTTCACCTTCCCCCTTAAAAAATTTGGCTTTAATAGAGATGTTTACTGTTTCCTGCATGGTTTGTCAATTCAGTCATGATCCAGAAGCTGTAGGAATACCAGGTGCAGACTTAAGGCCCAGCTTGATTTTTAAAGATGGGGAAAGGGACTGTATATCACAGGGTAGAGCCTTGTGCTCCTCTCCACCACCTGGACAGTGCCTGAGGTCAGATTTTGCTTTCAAATTAAGTTTTATTAAGCCAACCCATAGCGTTTGGTGAAGATATCTTGGGGAGGTTTGCCAAGATCGACACACATGGGAGGCTCAGCCATTTTCTGCTCAGAGTTGGAGGCGGGATAGATCACAACTTCTTTATCTCTTTATTTTACTGCACATTTAGGTTGTTTCCATATGTTGGCAGCAGTAAACACAGGCATGCGTATGTCTTTCTGAAGTAATGAATGAAGTGATGAATTTCTGAATTATTACTTTAAACAAAGAAGCAATAAATTGTGCAAATTTTTAAGATGAGGGGATTTGCGCTCAGAATTTAGTAATAAAGAGATAATTAGAAAGGTAAATTTATGAAGATTTGTTAGTATACATTAATTAGCATCAATTTTTTTTATCTTAGAGCTATGAATATCCTTTCTTCCTCCTGGTGTAGGAAAGTGAACTTTCACAAATTTACAGGGAATTTTCTCTTAATTTTAGAAAGAAAAAAATGTATATGACTACAAGAGTATCATCTGAATTTGACTACAAGAGTCATCTTGTAGATGCCTACAAGAGTATGCTACCTGCACGGCAGAGCCTGGCAAGCTACCCGTGTTGTATTTGATATATATGCCAAATACCAGTAACAATTATAGACCTCATTCGGAATGGATTGAGGCTCTTTATGTTCCTGCAGCAATCAGTTGCCCTTGAGCTCTAGTAGCATGAGACAGGACATATGGAGATGTTACTGGGGCCCACTCAAGTAAATCGATGATGAACGGGAAGACAGTGATACAGTGATTTAGAAAGAAAAAGGAAAATCAGAGTGATTCTGCTATTTCTTGTGTCATTAATTCAAAATAATCAATGAATATCTCAAAATGGCCTATTTTATGTTAATATGTTTTGAGTTTCCTCAGGAATATGACCTGTTGTGGGAAATTAAAAAGGGTCATCTGAAAAAGTGAAACTAAAATAAATCTTATTTATTTACTCATTTATATATTTCTTAATTATTAGACAATTTTATTGAACTATGTATTTCCCAATTTATGTTTTAGGGATTATTTTAGCAAAAATATAGACAGACCATATTTATGAGCCTAAAATCAAATGGTGTATTATTTCCTCAACTTAATTTTCAGTACAAAGTATGCTATAGGAGACTTAGGAAATTTTGTTATAAGACAATAAATGGAGAAGGCACTTTGAGGTGAAAGTACTGACATTCATTTTATGAGAGAGAAGAGAAACAGAAAAGAGATTTAAAGTGAGTTAGGGGTGAAACTTTGGCTGAGAGGATTATAGAGAAGAAAAATTTATGAGTGAAACTTAGTAATTTGTCTAGGGAACTTAGTTTGATGCCAGAATGAGTTCTGATGAGAATATTACTGAGAGTCGTTACTCAGCTCTCTTGATTTGGTTGGATGCTTATTCCTTCTAGAATAAATGGTGATATTGTTCACTAGCTTGCAGACTCTATGACAAAGCAGAGAAAGCTACATAATCAGTGCATTTTGCTGTCAAATTCAGATAATACACTGATGCCTATTTTAAAAATCAGGAGTAGTTTCCCTCATTTTGGGCATCCTATTTCTTTTTTAATGTTAAGGAAGATTTGTGCTGAAGTTTGTTGGCTGTACTTTGTTAGCATAGAAGTGTAGCTATGGTCTTTGTATTTGCAGATGCAATACTCATCAAGTTTCCCATCCTTTCCAATTAAGGGTATTTTACATATGGGATGATTTAGTTTATCAACTGTATTCAGCATATCAACTATGTATAATCAGTTTTGTTTCTTGATATTTCTCCAAGTACCTACTCTTCATCTTCACCCTCAAAATAACCTCTAGTCAGGAATACTTGCAATATTTTAATAATTGGTTTTCTTTCCATTATATTTTTTTTGGGGGGTGAAGAAATTTTGTTTTTAATGAAACTTATTTAGAAAGATGTGAGCAGATCTAAGGGGAGCTGTGTGTTCCAGAGAGAAGACAGGCTACAGAGAACAAAGACTAGAAAAAGCAAGTGAAGAAACAGATACAAACACAGGCTAGAAAAGCAAACTTGAATGGCTTTTGGGAAGAGATTTTATACAATTCCTCCAAATGGATTTATCCCCCCTTTTTCTGACAGTGGCTTTGATTTCTTTTATTCTTTAATTCTGTCCTTTTTTATTGGCTCACAGTGAGATACACTGTGAGTTACTAGCTCCAAATCACTTCAAGTCAGGGATACTTTCAATAGCCTACTAATTGGTCTTCTTCCCATTCATTCTCACACCAACTGCAGCCACACACTGACCTTTTAAAAAATACAATCCTGTCACTTTCTACACTTTCTATTTATTATGTTCAGGTTAAAACAAATTTCTCTATGACCTTGACTGGTCTGACTTCAGAGTCTTTAACGTCTTTAGGAATGTGGTCCCTCCACTCCCCAAATTTTGTTATCCTAAGCACAATATCTTCCTTTCATGCCTTCTTGAACTATACATCTTTGTACAGACTTATTTCTATTTTGCTAAAACAATTGGAAGCCCATGAAAGACCTGTGGTACCAAATCTTGTCCATTTGAGTTGCATTTACCTGGAAAACACTGACCTAGATCAATCTGTCTTTTAGGTACCTACACCAGGATCGTAAAGTAGTATCAGAAAAAAAATGCCGTGGGAGTAGTAGTTTCTCCTTGCATTAACTCAGAAGCAATCTCCATGTTAACTCTACCAAGTAAACACAAGTTACCAGTATAAATCAATGTTTGCCCCACTGACACCTTCATAGATTGATTTACCAGTTCACATCTTCCTCCTCATGACTTGTCCAAGAATAACTTCACTGACCTCTCTTTTATGTCAATCTCCAATCTTGTCTCATCTCCTTAAGGACATTATTATCTGTTAGCATTTTTTTTCTGTCAAATAGGTAGTTTATCGCCCTCCTTTCCCCACTTTTAAAGAACTCAATATTTTCCATATCTCCCTTTTGCTACTTTATTTTTATAAATACCCTCCTGATTGTCCTCTTACTTCGTCTTTTCTTTTTATGCTTTCTTTATACTCTAAAAATATATAATACCCAGAACACAAATTTTAGACCACTTGGTTCCTTCTAAGTACTTAAAAATTCTATTGCCTTCTCTACATAAAACTGTTATTTACAGCAAACTTAAAATATTCTATTGCTCATTTAAATAAAAATAGTAAGTTTTAGGGTGAATAAGTCCATAATTTAGGTTAGCTAGTTTCTTTTATTATGCTTAGAAACAAGGAAACTGTTATTATCTTTAAAACTTTATTTAAACAACATACATGAGAGATTATTTTTATTTATTTATTTATTTTTTTTACAATTAAAAAAGTTCATGTTTGGGTTTTGGTCATACAGTGTTTCAGCTCCCATCCCTCCACCAGTGCCCATCTCCCACCACCAACATCCCCGGTTCCCTCCCCCTTCCCTAGCCCTGCTCCATGGCAGGTTCTTTATTTCTTTCCCTTTCTCTCTCTTTCTCTTTTCCTTCCCTTCCAGACTATGGATTACAGAACATACATTAAAAGGTTGTCATGTGTATCCTTTTTGCCTCTATTTAATGCTCAGTTCTAGGTTGGCATTAGTACCCTCGACTATTATTAGCACCCTTATCTGTATTGTTTGGTTCCAGGAAAGAATGGTCAAAGTCAATCTATTTTCTTTTGGAGCTGAACATGTTGATGTGTCAGAATTCGACAGTGACTATTAATTCCTTTTACTTATGTTTAAGAACTTTAATACTGTGTCACTTTATGTATTCTTTTCCATGTATTTCTCAACAACCTGTATAGTGAAAGTAATGGGAAGTTGAAAAAATGAAGCCTAGATGGTTTATCTGACCTAAAATTTTTTGAAATAATTTTTTCCATTCACTTCTTTCTTCCCTATAGCTCATAATACTTATTCACTGACTAACCCCTTGGCAAGTCTTGACTGACTTCCCCTCATGATGTAATTGTGGTGAATAAGGATCTTATTCCCCATTCAAATAGCCTTTTTAATGAAAGGGCAGATACTGGTAATAGAACTTTCTTAGGGATTTCTCCCTTTCAAACACAAATTAGATAACTTTTATATAGACAGCATGCAATTTGACATAGTTCCCCGCAATTAGCAAAGAATATCTAGCAACTTATAAATCTCCTTCAAGGACATTAGGATTCAAATGCATTATTTCTTAAAGATTCTGAATCAATCTTTCTTCATGGGGTCTATATCATGGATAGGTTCCCTTTAATAATATTCTTTGCTAGATAAACTCCTTAAAAAGGCTTCTTCTTGTTCTTCTTCCTTCACTTCACTCTTCTTCTTCTTCTTCTTCTTCTTCTTCTTCTTTCTTCTTCTTCTTCTTCTTCTTCCTCTTCTTCTCCTCCTCCTCCTCCTCCTCCTCCTTCTTCTTCTTCTTCTTCTTCTTCTTCTTCTTCTTCTTCTTCTTCTTCTTCTTCTTCTTCTTCTTCTTCTCCTTCTCCTTCTTGTCCCCCTTCACTTTCTCCTCCTACTTGTTCTCCTCATTCTCCTTATCTTTCTCCTTCTTCTCCTTCTACTTATCTTTCTCCTTCTCCGTTTCCTTTTTCTTTTATTGAATTACCATGAGATACACAGTTACAAGGCTGTTCATGATTGGATTTCAGTCAAATAAAGTTACAACACCAACCCTTTCACTAGTTTTCATTTCTTGTCACCAATATCCCCAGTTTCCTGCCTACCACTCCTTGACCCCCCAACCTGCCTCTATGCATGTGTTTTTCTTCTTTCTCTATCTCTTCCTCTTTCCTTTTTGATGTTATGATTTGCAATACAGGTAAGAAAGGTTGTCATGTTTGTTCGTTTATGAACTTTCAGCACACAGTTCTTATCCATAGTGATCATTCCTATCTATCATTGTCATAGTGGTCCCTTCTCTGTCCTAACTGGTGATTGCTTCTTTCTACCCACCACTGGAGGCAAGCTTCCAACTGTAGAGCAGTCCTCCTATCCCTTGTCTCTATTGTCCCTGGGTATTAGTCTCATATATATATTTCATGTATCCCAAAATGATTGCAATCATTCTATGTCTGTCCTCTCCTTCAGACTCACTTCACTCAGCCTGATACTCTATATATCCATCCATTTATAAGCAAATTTCATGACTTTTTTTCCTGGTAGCTGCACAGTATTCAATTGTGTAGATATTTTTATCATGACAACACAAAACTGGGATACTGGAGCTGGAACTTAGCTCAATGGTAGAGCACTTGCTTTACGTCTCCCTGGGTTGGTTCTTTGATACCACACCCCACACATGTAATACAAGAAAAGTTTTAACGTTTTCATATCCACAAAATAGATTTTATATTAATTTCCTATCCCCTATGCTAACATCCTATTCATTTTGGAAAATGTGTTTTAAGTTTCATGTACAAATAGCCCTCCACACTTAAGCTATAGCAAATATTCTGTGTTGGGGATTGGGTGCAGAGAGACCAATTTTCTATGATTGTTAATTTCATGTGTCAACATAAGATTAGTCTATAGTGTTGAGTTGTTTGGTCAAATGCAAGCCCATATGCTGCTGAGCAGAAATATTTTTAGATGTGACTGATATAATCAGTAAACTGAGCTGATTTTCTTATAAAACTGGGAGCTTGTTACATAATCAGTCGAAGGCCATGATGGAAAAAGAATGAGATCCCCCTAAGAAGAATAAATTCTTTTTACCAGTCTGCTTTTGATGCAAGACTGCTCCTGCCCTAATGTCTCAGCCATCAGTCTTCCCTACAGTTCACTCTTATACATAGATTTCCAGCCCGTCCACCAATAATGCAGACTGTTCCTTAAAATAAATTCAAACTCTCCCTCATTCTGTCTCTCCCCCTTACACCAACCATGTCTCACATTTCTCCCTCTTCCTCTCTTTGCTGAGCCTAAGATTCCCTCTCTTCTTTCCATCTCTAGTATACCATATCTTCTATTAGCTGTCTCCCGCACACAGTTTATACAATTTCTGCCTAATTTGAAATCCCAAATTTGACTGTATGTAGTTTCTTATGTGATTTTTGTACAAGTTGGTAGGTATATAGGATTTGAAGTAGCACCATAGCACTCCCCACCAACTTCAAGATATCCAAGTCTTAATCCTCAGAGCCAATCACTATGTTAATTTATATGAATAGATTCTAGACATGAGATTATCCTAGACTCTTTGGGTGGGCCTAATATAAGCAATTTTTCTAAGAAAAGGATGATTCAAAGATGAAATTAAAGAAGATGTAATATAACAAGTGAAGCAAGATGGGATGATGTGCTGTAAACTCAATGATATAGTAGGAATCTAGAAACTAGAGAAGAAGCAGGAATTGGTCTCTTCTAGATTTAAAAAAAAAAAAACCCAAAACTCACCAGTATGTTAATTTTAGTCTGTGAGACTCATTTCTGCCTTCTTACTGCCAGAAATCTGAGAATAAATTCATTTAGGCCACAATTTTATGGTAATTTGTTGCTGTAGCAATAAGAAAAACCAATATGCCAAACATTATTGAAATTCAGCTCTACATGCAGTCTGAACTCAAACAGAGATTCTTACTATAAAGAAAAGAGCAATTAAGTACAATATGATGAGCTGCCACTTTTAGCCAACTGGTACAAGTCTTTATTTAGTACTATAAATAACTGAAAAATATATATCAAATAACATTTTTCAGGGATTGGACACATGATGTGTTAGAGACATGATTCCTCTGTAAGTTAAATAAATGAAATGAGTCCATTTTTCTTCAACTTTTCAAGGTTATCATAGAGGAAGAGGGAATCCCAGTGAAATACAGTGCTTTCTGAGCCATGGGATCAGAAATCAGAGGAGGATAGAATAACTGAAATTTGTTATCTATATAGAAAATGCATCTTAGAATTATGTGTATACAATTTGTGAGGTTAGGGCTTTGGTTTTTGGACCATATCTAGGTAAGGGTGGTCAGGGACTGCTTCTGGTGCAGTGCTAGAGAGATCATATGGTACCATGGTTTGAACCAGGGCCCCCTGTACATTTGTACTATGTACTCCAGACTCTTCAACTCTCTTCCGACTGCATTTTTTAATTTTTGGCTGAATACTAAGTTGCACACATAAAAAGTTCAATTTCTTAACGTAGAACAAAGAAAAAAAGAAATTCTACCACTGAGCTATAAGCTAAGCATTTCCCATATCATTGGGACACATTTAAGTTTCCATGAGACAAAGTCAAGAAATGTCATTGAATACACAGACCATATTTCAGAGAATCTGTAATAGTGTAGGGTAGGAGAATCTGTAATATTATAGGGGGAGACATAGCCATTAAGAAAGATCTTAAATGTAACCATAAAGAATGAAGTTTATAAATAGGTTTCTAAGAATTGAAACAACTCATAAGATACCTGGTAACATGTTAGAACAAAGTCCAACATTACTTGTTAGAAAAATATTAAACCCAGTAATGAAAATTTCAATAACAACTAAAATTCATAATGAAAATTAGGGACTCATAGCTCATTACCATTAGAAAAGTGTTTTAATGAAAACAAATCCAGAAATAAGTAATGATAAGGATTATTAGTGATTTTCAAATATTTATTGTAAAAGTTACTTAAAAAATGTCCTGAGGTACTTGCTGGTTTGTTGGCAATAAAGCTTTTGCTCTCTATGTAAAAGTAAATAAATTAGAATGGTGCTGAAGAATTTAAGGAAACACATAACAACAAGATGGAAAAGGTGGAAATAGTCATTTTAGAATTAAAAAGGAATTCTTTGACATATCATTTTAATAGGTGGTGTTGAGACAATTATAAACAGAAGAAAAACAGTTTAATAATCTCAAATATATGTTAGCAATACTTGTTCAAAATAGAAAACACAAAAGAACTAAAAGAATGAATAGTATCAAGTTGTCTAATATATTGTTAGAAATATATAATTCTGACAAAATGGAAAGAAGTCACTCAAATTCATATGTAATATATATTTTCCAACTCTTCCACAATCCATTTCAGAAATGGAATAAATATATATTTGTATATTTATTCTATATTCTCTCTATATATACTATATACATATACATAGAGATATACTGACCTACTGTATCCAAACATCCACACATAAAGTAGAAATTGCCTAATGATTAAAAACAATAACTAAGTGGCAATTAAAAAAATACACCAAATTTTGGATGATGCATCTAAATATATGAAGGAAAATGTTTATAATGTAAATGCAGAAAATATATAAAGAATAAATTATTAAAGATTCTTTCATAAATTGTGCAAAACAAATTAAATATAAAATAAATAGAATACAACATAAGTGACAAAGTAAAAATACTAAATAAAAAGGAAGTAGGAAGCAATAATATCAAACAGAAAGCAACAAATAAAAATGAAAAAAATGCAGCAAAATAGTTAAATCAAAAGGTTGTTCTTTGACATTTTTAGCAAAACACTCAAACAGATTTAACAAGAGAAGAAAAAAAAGTGCAAGTATCAATGTCAAAAATGAAGCAGAGGTTCATATGAAGATATAGTACAACTGGTAGACTGTTTGTCTTGCTGTAGCCAACCAGGGTTCGATCCCCAGCATCCCATATCGTCCCCGAGCATAGCCAGTAGTAATTCCTGAGTGCTGAGTCTGGAATAACCCCTGAACATTGCCGGGAGTTATCAAAAAATAAAGAAACTGAATATTGCTGCAAATTTATAGATATTAAGAAGGTAGCAGGAAGAAAAAAGGACAGACATAGAATGACTGTGTTTATTGTGTTTATTTGTGGGATATCCTGGCCTTGGATATATATATATATATGTATATATATATATATACACACACACAACACACACCAATATACAAGGCTAGGCAAAACATGGTTCAGGAGGTCTTGTCAATAGGTGGAATCAACCGCAAGAGTCAGAGATTAGGTAAGACAGAGAAGGGAACAGTGTGCTAATAATCATTGTAAATGATAATGATTAGAGCTGAGCATTGAATTTAGGCAAAGGGATATACGTGATAATTTCTAAATGTATGTATTACAAGCCACAATGTATAAGAAGAGAAGGCAGAGAAAGAGAGTGAGAGAAAAGAAAGAAAGAAAGAAAAAAGAAAGAAAAGAAAGAAAGAAAGAAAGAAAGAAAGAAAGAAAGAAAGAAAGAAAAGAAAGAAAGAAAGAAAGAAAGAAAGAAAGAAAGAAAGAAAGAAAGAAAGAAAGAAAGAAAAAGAAGAAAAGAGATAAAGAACCTGCTGTAGAAGCAGGCTAGGGGAGAGGGAGGGAATTGGGGACATTGGTGGAGGGAATGGATGCTAGAACACTGTATGACTGAAACCCAAACATGAACCTCTTTGTAATTGTATATCTTGCAGTGGTATAATAAAATATTTAAAAATAGTCTGCCATAGAGGCAGTTGCTGGGGGTGAGGGTAGAATCTGGGGACATTGGTGTTTTTATCCATCCCAAGGGAAGGGTACCTTGGTGGAGGGATGGGGGGCTAGAACACTGTATGAATGAAAACCAATCGTGAACAGATTTTTTAATTGTATATCTCACGTTGGTAGAGTAAAATTTAAAAAATAAAGAAAGAAGGCAGCTGTAAATAGCTATCATAACATAAGATGAAAGCATGCAATAGGTAGTCTAAATTTAATTAAATATGCTTACACTGAAAATGGCATAAATTGCAGAGAAAAAATAAGTAGATTTTTTTCATAAAAATCTAAAATAAATAGAAAACAGAATGACAAAAAATCACTTCTTTTTCTGTACTGCTTTATTTTGATTGATTTGTCATTCTATTTTATTATTTCATATTTATTTCATATTTACTTCATATTTACTTTATTTCATACTTACTTAATTTATTTCATATTTACTTTGGTTTTTCATAAAATATATGCACACATATATATGGCCCACTGCCAGCAATTTCTATCTTCATTGTCTATACACCAAAATCCACATACAAAGAAGATGAAATTCAGAAATTCTACATGGAATTGGAGGAGTTCTATAAAAAAGATCACACCTTCTACAAGATCATAGTCGGTGATTTTAATGCCAAGATAGGACCGAGAAGATCGGCTGAAGAACTCCACATCGGGACCCATGGCCTAGAATGGAACGAACAGGGTGAGAGACTATCTGAGTTCATCATGTCCACCAAGACTATTCATGGAAACTCACAGTTTCAGAAGGCTGAAGCGAAACGTTGGACATGGGAATCTCCTGGAGGACAGTTCC
This sequence comes from Cryptotis parvus, assembly GCA_021461705.1. Lineage (NCBI taxonomy): Eukaryota > Metazoa > Chordata > Mammalia > Eulipotyphla > Soricidae > Cryptotis > Cryptotis parvus. Next base: position 21,067 of record JAJIBD010007818.1, on the reverse strand, counting down.
ACAATGAAATTGACCACATCATCTTCAATCGACGGTTTTGTCTGACCGATGTTGCTGTCATCCCCAAATTCCAAACAGGATCGGACCACCGTTTCCTTCGTGCAAAATTCTACTTCCCGCAACGGGGAGAAAAAGCTACAAAGTTTAAGAAGAGAACTCCCAGAACGACCACCAACTGGGAACTCTTTGGCACCATTGCAGCAACATGGGAAGATACCATCATTGATGACATCGATGAAGAATACAACCAACTGGTTCAGCACCTCCATGATTGTGCGAAGAATGCCGAGAGAGAGAAAGACACAAAAGGACGCTTGTCTTCAGAATCTCTTGAGCTCATTCGCCAACGTGGCAAGGCGCGAGCCTCAGTGAGACCAAAAGCTAAGGTCCAAGCTTGCTAAACAGTGCAGAGAAGCGATAAAAGCAGACCTCAAAGACAGAAGAGCAGAAATACTGGAAGATGCAGCAGAAGCCGGGAAAAGCATTCGCACTGCCCGCCTGTCCTTTGCCAACTATAAGACCAAGATGACTGCCCTCCGATGCCCTGATGGATCTCTCACATCTTCCAGAAAGGCAATGGAGAAGATTATCCAGGACTTCTACTAAAATCTCTTTGATAGCCACATCCACCTGCCCACATACCAAATTCCACAGGATGGATATGTAATTCCCAACGTTCTCCCTTCTGAAATCCAACATGCCATCTTGTCGGTAAAGAAGGGAACAGCACCAGGCCCAGACAAAGTCAGACCTGAACACCTGAAGAATCTGCCATTGGTACTCATCAATACACTAGCTCGGCTCTTCACACGTTACCTGTCGAATGCAAGGCAACCTCCCAATGGAAAACCAGCAGGACAGTTCTACTGTTCAAGAAGGGAGACATTCACGGCATCGGCAACTATCACCCCATCTGCCTGTTGTCTGTCATCTACAAGCTGTTTACACGAGTCATCCTGAACAGGATTAGTAGAACACTAGATGAAGGACAACCATGCGAGCAAGCAAGTTTCCGGAAAGGATTCAGCATAATCGACCATATCCACACAGTAACAAAGCTCATTGAGGTTTATAGGGAGTACAAGATGCCGCTCTGCCTCACGTTCACTGATTTACAAAAAGCCTTTGATTCTGTGGAGACTGAAGCAGTCATCGAAGCCCTAGTCAAACAGGGCATTCAAACCCAATACATCAAGATCCTTCTTGAGCTGTATTATGGACTCACCACCAGGATCTCACCATTCTACAAAGAAGTGATCATTGATGTCAAAAGAGGGGTTCGACAGGGTGATACCATCTCACCAAAACTCTTCAGCACCACCCTCGAGAACATCATGAGATAATTAGAATGGGAAGGAATGGGAGTGAAGATAGATGGTCGGCAACTACACCACTTCCGCTTCGCTGATGACATAGTTCTAATAACACCAAACATTAGCCAAGCGGCACAAATGCTGGCTGACTTTGACCGAGAATGTGGAAAGATAGGTCTACAGCTGAATCTGAAGAAAAATATGTTCATGAGAAATGAACTAGTTCCAGAGGCCCCATTCACTCTCAATGGAACAAACATCTCTGAATGCAGCAGTTATGTGTACCTAGGTTGAGAAGTCAACATGATGAATGACCTAAAACCGGAGCTGTGCAGGAGGAAAGAGAGCAGCATGGAATGCCTTAAAATGCATCGAATAAATAGCTAAAAGGACAAAGAACCTCTGGCTCCGGGCACATCTCTTCGACTCCACCGTTCTCCCTGCATTAACATATGCCTCAGAGACCTGGGCCCTACGAAAGCAGGATGAGAATGCTATTCGGGTCTCCCAGAGAGGCATCAAAAGAGCTATGCTTAGAATATCACGTCTCACTCAAATGAGAGAAGGAATCCGGAGTTCTGACCTCCTTCGCTATTCCAGAATCAGGGACGCTGTCTCGTTTGCCAAGGCATCGAAAATCAGATGGGCTGGACATGTAATGCGATTTGGAGACAACCGCTGGACTAGAGCAGTTACTGACTGGATCCCACAGGATGTCAAAAGATCACGTGGCCGCCCACCTACAAGATGGTCAGACTTCCTTGTTAAGACCCTGAAGGAATGGTTTGAAGCTCTTCATATTCCTGAATCAACCAGATGCCATTGGGCTACATTGGCACGTGATAGGGTCCAATGGAAATGTTACTGGCGCCCGCTCGAGCAAATTGATGAATAACGGGATTCAAGTGATCAAATGAAGGATAAGAAATTTTAGATATATGAAGAGATTATTTCATTTCTGATAAATCAGGCATTAATAAGTAGTTTTAGTAGACTTAGGATACTTATGTGAGGTCTAGTTTCTCAAAGAAGGAATGCTTAAAAATCCGATTATGAAAGGTTTCAGCACAACTTGATAATGCATATTTTAAATTTTATAACCATAACTGCTTTGTTCTTGATTCAGGTTGTAAATTATTGAGATATTTCTCAAGACTACTTCATATTTATTTTTTTTAGTGCGTGCAGGTATGTTTGAAAAACTATACATTCTGCTCTGAGTGTAGCGAAACATTTGGTTGGCTTCCCTATTGACTATTACAAATTATTCTTTGAAGGGTTGAGAGAGTACAATAGATTGACTGCTTATCTTGCACACTGTAGACCCAGGTTCAATACCAGAGATGTAAAATGGTTGGTTCTCTGAGACCGCCAGGAATGATCTCTGAGCATGGAGCCAAGAGTAAGCCCTAAGCACCCCTTTTCTGGAAATGCTGGATGAAATGAAGAATTACAAATTAAAAGGTCTAAGAGATAACCAGCAAAGTACTAGGCACTGATTTTGATCCAAGGACCTAACAACACTGGAGAGAACAAAGATTATAATTTGCAGTCAATGAAGATTATAATTTGGCCAAGCATCAGGAGCAGAAGTGCAATCACTTCACCCTCTTAATCTTGGTTCTGTAGTCACCAAGGAAACAACACAGTAAAAAATTGGATGTAACATTTCACCACTCTAAAGAACACAGAGTGAGATCAATTGTGGGCAACTATACCATTCCCCACATCCCCTCACCCACCCACCAACCCAAGCTGGGACCATCTAATCTTTCCCTGCGTGGTTTGCTCAGTGGCACTCCTTTTCTACCATAGACAAGGGAATCTTCTCTTACCTAGCAGTGGAAAGACATTGCGGGTATGGCTAGTTGCACAAGATGCGTGTGCTATAGGCAAAACTAAAGGGAGAACATTGCACGTGGGACAAGAGAAGCTGTTCTCATACAGGTGATACTTATGATCCAGGCTGTAGTAATTCTTGTTTTGCTTCAGTGGAGTAATCTCCTAAATGTACTCAGGGGTTTCAGAGTTTACTCACAGGATTCTTAATCATCTGGTATATGGTTCTGTAGCAGGGCCTGAGGATATAATTCTTGTGATTTCAGGGACCACCAGGATAACCCCCGAATGCTAAGGACTTTCAGGGCCATACCTGGAGATACTTAGGAGGCTGTTGTGGTGCCAGGAAACTACTTGATAGCCTCACTAGCCCCCACGTTACATTTTTGATTTGGGGATGGTGTGGTGCTCCAGGCCTACTCTGAAACATCAGAGTAGGAGATTAAAGACAGTTTAGGAAAGTGTTTCTTGACAGAAGGCAGCTACCCTTTTCTGAAGTTGTTGGACGATGTTGGCTAATATTGTGAATCAGTTTCTCTCTGGAGTATGCCTTTGACACTGCTTAGAGGAATTAACCAGGATTAACTGAGTAAGAGGCAGTAAAATGAAGAGATGCCATTTACTATCTGATTTACTACATATTCCTGTCTGTAGACATGACCATATATATATATATATATATATATATATATATATATATATATATTTTCTTTTATATTAATTCACAATATAGGGTGAATACAGAACCCCTTTTCTGGAAATACATTCTAAATTTGTTTGTAGTGGATGAGGTACAACCATCCTAGTGAAAAGGAATTTGAAGATAATCTCACTAAATAGAGTTTTCATGCCTCTTTTGCTACATAATGTTCCCAGCATATTTTAATCATTTTTATAATGTGAATCATCATTCAGATACCTTACCTTGCCAATGTTCTTAAAGTTTTTGTAGCTTTGCTAATTAACTAAATTGTGCCTAATTCTCAGGGGATCCCACATCACTGATGCTGAAATGTCCTGTGCAGAACAGAGTAGGACAACTTCCACTTTTGATCTGGACTTGCTGTGTCTTAACCTTGCAATTATTTAGTTTTTTTTCCTTATCATTAAAAATAAACTTTACACACCAACTCTGTGCAATTAATATGTATTTAGAGAAGAGAAATGTGAAGTATAAAGTAAACTTAGAAGACTCAATTAAGTGAACAAATGTTAAAATATTTTTCATGACATATATGCTTTTCAAATATGTTACTAAAATAATTGAATGGAAACATCTTTAATTACATTTGATTTTTTAAATACTTAATTATTTAGTTAAGTAAAAAAGCACAGCTAAGATGACTTTTTGCCACAATGTCAAACAACAGAAATATACATACTGTACCATTCAATAACAACATTGATGTTATAACTTTGTTGCAAAACAAATTAGACATTATTCTCTCTCTCTCTCTCTCTCTTTTTTGCCTTTGGATAACACCCAGTGATGCTTAGGGGTTACCTCAGACTCTTCACTCAGGAATTACACCTGGTGGTGCTGGGGGACCATATGGGATGCTGGGGATTGAACGTGCAAGGCAAATGCCCTAGTTGTTGGACTAGGTCCCTATCTTGTCTTTTGTTTTTAATAATTAAAAAGTCTGGCTTCTTAAGTATATTAACAATATTTACTAGGTTAAAAAATTTGGCACTTTTACATTTTTGTGCTAGTGATTGTCAGAAGTGCATAAAAGTGATATTTCCAACACAAAAGATAGATTTAATTTATTTCTAATGCCTTTGTAACAGAAGAAAGTTATTGAGCTGAGAGTAGTGTTCCTAACACTCGTGTACTATCTTGCTACAGCCTAAAAATGCAAAACATTTATGACAATGTTGAGTATGGCCCTTGCTATTACACAGCTAATGGTGCGGGTAAGTTCATGAGAGCATGAGCTAAGATAGAGTCGGGTAAACAATGTTAAATAGACAGATTGGTAGCGGGCTGCAAGTGAGGCAGTCATTTGTAGCAGTAAAAAATCTTCAGTAGGGTGTTTTAACACCCTACAAGGTCTCCCTGTGTTATACTCAGGCGGATCAAGTATAGGTCAGTCCCAGGTGATGACTAAACTAATTCCAGTTCATCATTTGATCATTTAATACCTTAATATTTAGAACATCGCACCCATGTCACCATGGCAGCTTATAATTGTCATGACAACCACTAGAAATATCAGATATTGTCAGGAATTTAGACCCCCAACTTACCCCTTCCATAAGTAATTTGGGGGAGTCATAGGAAATAGGAAAAAATCAGGAAATCTGAAATCAGCAAAAGAGGCAAAATAAGAGGGGTGGTATTTGCTCATGTGCGTTTAATCCCCTTGTTTGCAGGAGAGGCTTTGCTACTTTCTCTTTTCCTTAAATATTTACTTAAACCTCAGCTAGGAGTTTGCTGATTTTGAATCACACCCAATAGTCGTAAGGGCTAACTTTTGACTCTGTTCTCAGGGATCACCCCCTGATAGGCTCAAGTGGACATAGGGGTACCAGGATTTGAAGATGGTCAGCCATGTGCAAGGGAATCACCTTACCTGCCATGCTACCACTCCGGCCCCAGCTTTCTTAAATAATTGATTGCTTTAAAGATTTTGTACTTCCATGAAATCTTTCTTTGGCTGTGAGTGTATATGGCCCAACACAGTGACATCACAGTGTTTTTTTAACACTAATGTTCCATCTTTTGTTTTTCAGATGATTCACATATAATAAACTAATCCAAAGTTATCAAGTTAGTGTCATTGTATATTACCACAATGTCAAGCAATCATGACCTTTATTTCCAAAATGATTTCCTCATTCCCAAGGTAAGCCCCAAATTTAAAGAGCTATTTTTCCCATTTTCTTACTCGGTGGCAACCATAACTTTGTGTTCTATCTCCACGGATATGTCTACTCTGGACATTTTTTCTGTATGGGCTCATAATATGTCACCATTGGTACTTGGTTCATTGATTTAGCATAATGTTTTCCAAATTTGTCAACAGTTAGTCAAGCTAGAACTTCATTAATTTTCCATCAATGGCTGAATATGTTCTACTTTAAGGGCATTCCAAAGTTGCCTTTTTCTTCTTAACTTTAAATTAAACATATATTTGAGAACATATATTACAATCCTGTCAGTGGTAGGGTTTCAAGTATCAATGCTCTGAGACCACGCATGGAATTAAAGTGTGCCATCCTCCTCAGCTCTCTTACCATCCTGCCCCTGAAGGTAAACTCTGTTCTGTAGACAAGTTCTCAGGTTGTTCCCTTTGGCCATTAGTTACTCCCTTACTGTGTTTCTTTTTATCTATCTTATTAGAGAGATTGTTCTATGCATGATAGATCATTTTTGCTTCTTTAAAAAAAAGGCTTCAGAAAAAATTGCCATGTGCCATTCTCTTTTGAAGCATGTCACTATCTGTTCAACCTGGTTTTTAATAAAACTCTAAATAGCCAAGGTCATGTTTCTAAAGTGAGTTTTTCCCGACAGAGGATCCTCTGAAAGCAAGAAATGAGGTCAACTGCACTGGCGAGTCAGACAGTGTAACAGTCAGGAACCACCTAAATAATAAAAGATCTTTCACTGGATTTTGTCAAGATGAAATTTACCTTCAATTTCAATCAAAAGTTGGAGTCTAGCACAGCTCCAAATGTCCAATAAGAGTCAGATGAATCAGACTCTAGCCAGACTGAAGGTAGCTTGATTGTCTTTTAGACAAAAATAACCTGTTTTATTGCTAAGCAAATTCTATAAATAGTTTAAAATGCCAATCTTTAATTTGTCATAAAGTATTGAAGATTTTATTTGGATGATAGCCGCAACTCTGACTGAATCTAAGTGACACCAAGGAAATGCATAGAGCACTTTAATGTGAGGTACTACTTAGGGCTCTCTGGGATTATTAAAATAATAATAATCTTAACAGATGCTGAGGCTAAGTCAGGGAAATTAGGAAGACAAAATTCCAAATGTCCCAATGTTCACTGAATCAAAAGCATATGAACATGCTGGCTGACTGGTTATTGCCATTTAGGAATGGCAATAGATAATTATCTAGGTAATTGTCTAGTCTCACATACATCGGATAGAGCTGCTATCGTCTCTCCCTGTGCCCAGCTGATTACGAGGTGCCCAGGAGGGAAGGCGGGTTCTAGCCCTGGCCCACCACCCAAGCAGAGCCTCACAAGAAGTCAGAGGAACCCCCACACCAGGAGGGCTGCTATTTTCCACATCCGTACTCCCTACTTGTTAGTGCTCCACCCAGCATAAGAGCTAATAACAACCCAGCTCATCAATGACCCTCCCTGCAGCAGTCTTTTCAAGCCCAGCCCAGGTATGCTGATCTAGAGACTCACATACACGGGGCAGAGCTGCTACCAGCTCTTCTGTGCCCAGCTGATCATGAAGCACCTCGAATGGAAAGCGGGTTCTAGTCCTGGCCCACCACCCCAGCAGAGCCTCATAAGAAGCCAGAGACCCCCCACACCATGAGGGCCACCATTTTCCACATCCGACTCCCCACTCATCAGAGCTCCACCCAGCAGAAGAGCTTATCATAGCCCAGCTGATACTCAATAAATCCTTGAGATTAGAGGTGACTACAAGATTATTTCAGCCGCATGGCAGAGCCTGGCAAACTACCCGTGTCGTATTTGGTATACCAAATGCCAGTAACAATTATAGACCTCATTCCCTTGACCTGATGGAATGGTTTGAGACTCTTTATGTTTCTGGAGCTAGCAGATGCCGTTAGGCTGACTAGCATGTGATAGGACGTATGGAGATGTTACTGGTGCCCGCTTGAGCAAATCGATGATGAACGGGAAGACAAGTGATACAAGTGAAGTAAAATTGTCTAGTCTGGAAACTTATTGTATGCGAAGATTTGAGAGATTCATATGAAGACCCTGTTTGCTTAAATTTGTTCACTTTGAGACTGACTGAGGAAATAGGTGGTGCAGAGATCATACTTGAGTCCTTGATATGTTTAGAGCACACAGAGCCAGTGATCCTGGCTGAGTTCCAATGGTGTTCACAGTTTGGTTGTAGCTTATTTGTTTTATGTGTTTTTGGTTTATTTCATTCTCTGCTTTCACTGAGGCAGGCATGAGAGTTCCATATTTTGTTTGCTTCCTCCTTTCTGCTGCAAATCCTCAGTTTCATCTTTTATCTACTGAAAAGTTTCTAGGCAGTTCTCTCCCACAGGTTTTTTCTTTTCCAGCAAGTTGTTTCATTAAATGGTTTAATTCAAAAAGATCGATGTTTGCCAGAGATTTGACAGGTTCATTTTGCTTGTTTCATGTCATTATTTACTTGTTTCACTTTATAATGTACTTTTGCCACAAGTAATTCGCTTTTAGGGTGTTGAGGGTCTCTCAAGTGGTGGTGATGGGGCAAAGGGCAACTGTCTTTGATACTGGACAACCATCCCTGACTGTCTCGGGTGACAGTTGGAGGATATAGAGCTTCTTAGGTCTTGTGCTCTGGTACTACCATCTGCAATGCTTAGGGGAAGAGTTTTCATGCTCTGCAGTATCCCTGACTGCAGAGCCATTCCTTCTAATTCCTAATGAAAAATTCTTTAGGAGAATTTCAGGATGTTACTTTGAAGAGTCTAACTCCATCAAGAGGAACTGATTTTCTGACAAGATGGGTCTTGTTCTCAGCTAGAGTTTATTACAACTGTGTCACCTTCTCTATTTTTTGCTTTCTTCCGGTATGCTTTTCACTCCCTCTGTATATTTTTGCTTCTGGATTCTGTGTCAAAGAAAGATCTTTCAAATAGCATGTCTCTTTCTCCATAGAACTAAAAATATCTTTCCCAGTTAGAATGGAGAAGAGCTTCTAACATGCTTCATGTGGCTGATGTGATGTGAAGGTACTGGGAGTGCAGATGCAGTGAAAGCCACAATAGCTCCACAGTTTTGCCTTAGCTCCCCAGAAGACATTTTACAGTGGCTCATTTTGAGCTTGAGGTGAAATAAAATTTATGAGAATTTTCTCTGTGAATTAAAGTTGAATCATTTTGCCTTGAGTGTATTTGGGTACTTAGTTTAAAATGTCTAAACATATTTCAGAATGTCATTTCTTAAATTATTAGCATTAATTTAGAGATAATTTGCATTATATTTTTAATTTTAAGTCAGTGTCAGAGTTCTCCATTCCCTTTTGTCTATTATTTTTTAAATGAATGTTACATTATATGTACTTTTAAAGAATATTTATTATGCAATAGTTACTAAATATTAAGTCAGACATAGTCTGGATACCCATTAAGATAAATCTGGACACCCATTGCTCTTCTTGAGTTGGTCACAGGCTAGTAAAAAAAGAAAAAGATAAGTAACCAAGTAATTACAGTGCACTTTTACATGATTGACAAGGATGGTGTAATTTTGCTATGTGTTGAAACTGTCTAACTTAGGAAATACTTCTCTTTCCTGAATAAGCCATTTCTCTGTAAAAGGGAAAACAAAATCTGGATGTTTAGCAATACTAAAAGAACGAAGCCAGTTGTTTACATGTCCTCTTTCTGAGGCAGGTGTAAAACAATTTCAGATATTGACCATTGATTTCCAGAACCTGGACAAAGGGAAATTTTTCTTTATGTTGTCTGAGCAGTTCTAAGTTCCTTATTATCTATGACTACTTGGAGGTACAAAGGCGATGCAGATGTATCCGATCACAGCCTCAGCCAAGATCTCTCAACCCACTGTGGTTAATTCTGGATTAGTACAAAAATGTCCTGATTATATGTTTCCTGGGACTTGAGTAATAGTCGTTCCTGGGACATGAATAACAATAACTCATCGTGTCTTTACAACAACATTTGCGAGAGTTTTAGCCAGGAGATCATTCTCTATTTATTAAAAAAGCAATCAAAGGCACTTTCTCAACAGTTTTTCCACAGAATTTTGCTTGTGTCATCTGCAATATGGATGATTTACTTTGCAGACATACATACGCTTATGTAACTTCCTGATGACTAATAGTTTTATATAGTTTGTTAGTATATAGGCTTTACTAAATTCATTTTTTTCTTGAAAATGGAGAAGCTACTAGTTGCATAGTGGATGACAATGTATCCTCAGGTCATTCAAGAGACATTACAAAGAGCGTCTCAGAAATTAGTTTTCTCAAATTTTGCAGAGGTGCTGAGAGTGATTTGCTTGCTACTTCCTTATACAAATTATTAAATCTTTTTCACTTTTTCTTTTTTGCAGGATGCACCAATAGAGCTCAGAAGCTCTACTGTTGTTCTCAGGGTATAGAACACAGAGTTGCAGATGAGATCATTCATTACTGGTTTCCTGCATACTAAGTTTGGGTGCAGCCTGTTGATATATGCTATCGCCACAAGTTATGAATTCTAAAAATAATGTTCATTTTTGTTTGTTTTGTTTGTGCTTGTTTTGACAGTACTTGGGGCTCAGTTCTGGATCTGTGCTCAGGTTTCACTTCTGGTGGGACTTGGGGGACATATGGGTGGCTGGGGGATTAACCTGGGTTGGCCACAGCAAGACAAGTGCCCTACCTATTGTACTATATACCCAACCCTAAAATATAATGCATTAATTACAGCAAAGAGGACTAAAATGTGAAATATTATCAGAAAAGGCCTATTTGCTTGATATTATGCATATACTGGTAGATAACACCCAGAGAATTATAGATATTTTATCTAAATTAATTTTCCTGCTTAGATACTTAGAACTAGTGCTGCTCAGTTGTCTCTAACCTGATTAATTTTTGCTTTTACTTGTTTTCATTTTTTTCTCCATAAATTGTAGAAATAATAATAGCTTGAATGACTCAGGTGCAAGAGTGCTATTGATGGGATAATTTTTACTCTATTTCAAAATCCATGGTTTGATGAACTGCATTTTCAAGATGATTTAACTTCTTTTTAAAGAAGCATTGACTTCTCAGTTAAATGTTTCCTCTCCATCAATAGTATTTATTTCTAGTGCTTGATACTCAAAGTCCATTTCAATTTTTAACTCAGTGATTTCATCCACTCATATATTATCTTCATTTGTTTACTTCACAACCACATATTACTTTAATGTCATTTATTCATTTGAAATTGTATAATGAATACTACAACATATAGCATTTATGCCATACTATACACATATGTATACACACAATTACTTTCTACTTTTTTAGGTAACCTCTGCAACCAAAGTGTGGACAAGCACCAAAACTAAAGTGTGCAACCACTGGCAAACATAACACCTTGGAATGAAAAATAAGTAGTGTTTGTAATGTACTTAACTTCACTCTAAGTTCTATGAGTTCCACAATGAACAAAAAAGGGCAGTGTGTATTCTAATGGAACAGAAAATAAAGTAAGTAAAATTGAATGTAATATTTGAAATAAAGCATGGATAAAAGAAATAGGAAAGCATGAATTAGGGATTAGTGATTTTAGTTACCAAAATTTATCTTACCCAGAAATGGACATTTCAGCAATAACTGATTCATGGAGGTGAGTCAAGTAGTAATCTGTAGGAAAAGTATTATAGGTATAAGGTGTAAACATGTATAAAACCCTTATATGTTTGGGGTAAGACCAAAATATAGAAACAAGTTAGAAAGCTATTCAAATCACCCAAATTAATAAAGTGTGGAAGAGTGGTCTGATTCAAAAAGGTGCAGCTCCATATTTACTCACTAATACTTTCCCTTCAATAGTCCTGGATCCCCATCAGAGTCTGGAGCTGAAGTACTTTTCATGAAGAAAATCATTTAGAAATAAGATTTGCATATTATATTCATTGATATGTGGTCATTTTGATGGACAGAAATATATATATATATACATATATATTTAAATTTTTATTTTCTAAGATTCTAATAAGATTTATAATTTAAATTTCAGCCATATGTTTTTAATTGCTTTTCCAGATGTCCAATTAATATTTTTTCTTCAACAGTGAGGAGTTTAACTAGGAAAGAAAAGCATATGCATTTATTGGCTTAAAATCAAAATATAAATTAGAAAAAGAATTCTTATACCTATAATGTTACAAACACAAATCTAAAGAATTAAAGTATAAATATCTTTTTCTGGAAAAAATATGGGCATTCTCCAAAAACTAAAAATTGAGCTCCCATTTGGCCCAGCAATACATTGCCTGGAAATATATCCTGGGGTCCAAAAACACACACTAGAAACACCATTTGCACTTCTATGTTCATAGCAGCACTATTCACAATAGCCAGAATCTGGAAACAACCTCAGTGCCCAAAAAAGACTGGATAAGTAAACTATGGTACATCTACACAATGGAATACTATACAGCACTTAGGAAAAAATGAAGTTATGAAATTTACCTTTAAGTGGATGGACAAATGTGTGGGAGTCTGAGATTAGGTAAGACAGAAAAGAGACCAGTGTGTTAATAATTGTTGGAAATGGTAACACAAGACTAGTACTGAGCATTGAATGTAGGCAAAGGGATATTCATGTAACCCCGAAATGAATCTATTGCAGGCCACAATATATAAGAGAAGGGAGAGAGAGAGTACAGAGAGAAGGAGCAAAAGGGAAGAGGAAGGAGGGAGTGGAGGAAGAAGAGGAAGTATAGGAGGAAGAAGAAGAAGAGGAGGATTGGAGGAGGAAGAAGTGGAGGAGGAAGAACAGGAGAAGGAGGAGGAGTGGAAGGAGAAGGGGAAGAAGGGGAAGAGGAGGAAGAAGAGGAGAAGGGGAAGAAGAAGAAAGAAGAAGAAAGAAGAAGATGAAGAAGAAGGAGGAGGAGGAAGAGGAAGAAGAGGGAAGAGGAAGAAGAAAAAAGGAGGAGGAGGAAGAGGGAAGAGGAAGAAGAGGAAGAGGAAGAAGGAAGAAGAAGGAGGAAGAAGAGGAGGAGAAGAAGAGGAGGAGTAGGAGGAGGAGAAGAAGGAGGAGGAGGAGAAGGAAAGGAGAAGGAGAAGGAGAAGAAGGAGAAGAAGAAGGAGGAGGAGAAGGAGAAGGAGAAGGAGAAGGAGGAGGAGGAGGAGGAGGAGGAGGAGGAGAAGGAGAAGAAGAAGAAGAAGAAGAAGAAGAAGAAGAAGAAGAAGAAGAAGAAGAAGAAGAAGAAGAAGAAGAAGAAGAAGAAGAAGAAGAAGAAGAAGAAGAAGAAGAAGAAGAAGAAGAAAAAGAAGAAGAAGACTGGGGAGGGGAATTTGGAAGCGTGGTAGAGGGTTGGGTACTGGAACACTGTGTGGCTGAGACTCAATCATGAAAAACTTTTTAAAAAATTTATTTTATTATACCACCATGAGATACACAGTTACAAAAGTGTTCATATTTTGGGTTCAGTCATACAGTGTTCCAGCACCCATCCCTTCATCAGTTCCCATTTCATGAAAAGCTTTATAATTGTATATCTCAAAGTGGTTTAAGAATTTTTTAAAAAAGAAAATATATGGCTGTCTTCAGAGACCTTGATAAGAGCAAATTTTCTATAGATGCTGTGAGGAAAGCCTTATTGGATTATTGGATTCAAGAGGAAAGAAAAAAATTATTTGAGATTCTTGCTTATACTACTGGTTTCTAACAATTTTACTATAAAGAAAAGTAGAGAAACAAGTATTTAAAAAACAGAAAGCAGTTCCCTGTACTTTTTATCTTCAGAGCTCTATTTACTATAAATGTTTCCATAATAAAAGCATAAACTTTGACGTGAAAATGTTTTTGTACCTAGAAATAACCCTTGCTCCATTTCAAGTAAACCTAAATATTTTGTTGTTGTTCTGCTAGAAGTCCACTATTTTTAATAGTGAAGATAACGCAAATGCAAGTCATTCTAATAACTGAATGAACATTGGCCATGCTCACTACACCTAGGTTGACCCAGAATTCTTACTGGGTTGATTTTCTAAACAATGATATTATTTCAGTGAATGAAGTCTCAGCCAGAATGTGGATTTTAAAATCTTATTTTGTAAAATGCTTCATAACTTCCTGAGAAGCAATACATCATAGTTAAGAAAAAATTTGAACATAAGTTGTGGGACATTTGGTTTCCCTAAATAAAATACAGACAGACCTATTGTTGACATATTCTCTCAACCAAGTTGCAATACTTTTTCTTATTTGATTCGTTTATATACATCTATTCTGGTCCATCTGAAAAGTTGATGTAGAATGTTCTATCAAATAGAAATGTGTTTTATTTTTCATTCAGATTTTCATTTAAAACAGAGCACTGTTTTATGCAGTCAGCATGAATTATCATAATTCTGAAATATAGAGTAATTCAGACTTTCTTTTTTGGAGATATCCCCAAAGATATGTACAAGAGTTCGGAAATAGTTTGTGTTTGGTACCACATTTTTAGAAAGGTCAGGTTGTTTGTTATTTTCTCAATAAAACTTCTTATTGCTTGCAAAATGCCTTTCAGTTAAGGATGTTAGTATACATTCCTAAGCAAACTGAGAAAAGAATATAATTTAATTTTTAGTAAGGCTATATCTAAGATAATTAAGTAAAGAGACAATCAAAACTATTAAATTTTAATTTATTTGCTAGATTCACTATAAGGATCAACAAAATTATAAACCTATTGTGCTATTTCTCTCTCTCTTTTTTTTTTTTTGTTTTTGGGTCACACCCGGCAATGCTCAGGGTTTCTCCTGGTTCTGCACTCAGGAATTACTCCTGGCGGTGCTCGGGGACCATATGGGATGCAGGGGATCGAACCCGGGCCGGCATGGGCAGCCGCGTGCAAGGCAAACACCCTACCTGCTGGGTTATCGCTCTGGCCCCAATATTTCTCTTTTAAAAATTAGAATTTTCCATCTAATTATCTACAGTAGATTAAAAAATCTTTGACACCTTCATTATATATCAAGATTTTTCTACTTTTCAGACTAGAGAGACAGCACAGCTTTGCATACTTCCAAGATGAGTTCGATGATCACCCTAGCTGCCAGGAGTGATCCTTGAACACAGAGGCAAGAGTACGCTCTTGGCGCTAGCTGTTCCAAAACCAAAAACAACGATAACAAGTAAACAGAAAAAGATGAATCTATCTAAATTTCAACTATGCAGGATAATAACAATAATGAAATTTAAATTTCACCAATCTGGCAAAAAACCAGTATCAATTATAGACCTCATTCCCATGACCTGAAGGAATGGTTTGAGGCTCTTCATGTTCCTGGAGCGAGCAGATGCCCTTGGGCTACACTAGCATGTGACAGAATGTATGGAGATGTTACTGGTGCCAGCTCGAGCAAATCAATGAACAACGGGAAAACAAGTGTTACAAGTGATACTGGCAAAATTAAAAATCTTTTCTTTTTAATTCATTCCCTCAAACTGCAAGCCATGTGAATAAAACTCACTTGTTTTGTCAGCAATTATTAAATACTTTGTTTAAATTGCTTATCTAAGTGATGGTAGTATTCAGGGATCATATATGGTGCCAGTGATGGAACCTGGTGCCGGGAATGGAACAAGTGTCAGTTGCATGCAAGGTCAGTGCCTTACCTGCTGTACTGTCTTTCTCACGCAGCCCCTTTGTAAAATGAATATCTGTTACTTTAAACAACAACAAAACCCCAGAAAATAGAGTAAAATGAACTCTTGTGGAGGTGGGGGTGGAACACACCCAGTGGTGTTTAGATCTTACTCCTGACTCTGTGCTCATGGACCCCTCCTGGCAGTGCTCTCTGTAGTCTAGCTACCTACCAAATGGACTTGAAATGGACTTTTGATGTCAGTAAAAGAAGACTTAATTTCTCCCAGCCTGCCGTGGTTAGTGACTCCATTTTAGCTATTATCATCCTTCATTCTAAACATTCCATGCCTGCAAAGAGAGAGAACAGTGGATAATATATATATAATATGCTCTCTTTGCTTGCAGAGTTGACTGTTCCCTGGCACCACATAAGGTTCCATCTGCACCCCACCCTGCCTGTTACCTTCTAGGAGTGAATCCTTACTGTAGGAGTAAACCCAAAGTACAGCCAGGGGTGGAAAACACAAAGAGTTAAAAACACACACACACACACACACGCACGCACACAAAACAAACCATATTTAACTTATACTTAACCTCTAAGTTCCTCCCTGACAAGTTTCTTTCTCTACTAATATTCAAAAACTTCTACTTTTCTAGCTCAGAGGTTTTTTTTTTCTTTTTTGGGGGTTACACCTGGCAATGCTCAGGGGTTACTCCTGGCTCTTCGCTCAGGAATTACTCCTGGCCGTGCTCAGGGAACCATATGGGATGTTGGGGATCGAACCCAGGTCGGCAGCATGCAAGGCAAAGGCCCTACCCTCTGTGCTATCACTCTGGCTCCAAGAGTTTTTAACTCAATACTTTCACCTGTGAAAACAGGATCCACCACAACAGAACCCACCAAAACTCCTGCATCCACATCTGCAAGTGCGAAGAAGCAACCTTGCCTAGACTTGGCTACATGGTGAGAGGTAGTATTGTACAACTTGTTTTCAGTCCACTTGGACCAGACCTGTGCTTCATGCTTCTTGGATGATACATTGGAGAATCTTCAGGCTTCTGATGTTATAAAAGAACATTGAATCTACAGAAGGTTAGCATTGTCAAGTCACAACAGATGCCTTCTTGTATCTTTATGGTTTCTTTAGACTCATAACATGCCTTAAATAAAATTGATAGGATAAAAAGTAGCAAGAGGTATGTGTAAAAGTAAACCATTTCCATCCTCAAATGAATCTTAAAAACTCTTAACTAAGATAGTTTATGGGAAAAAATGGAAGAGCAGATAGAGAAATGAACCAAAGGAAATAGAGGTATGCAGGTTTAAAATAGGTCCCTCCTGTGTTCCCTGCATATGGTGGAGGAGGGGAGTGGGCACTGGGGAAGGGGCAATCTTACCTGGTGCCCTTTCTTTGTATGTCTTTTCAAAGTCAACCTTTGTCCGGACTCCTCAGAGTCCCTTAGGTAATATCAACTCTTTCCCAAAGATTCATTTGGGGAGTAGACTAATTTGTGCTCCCTTATCTCTGCTCTGATACAGAGTTTGCTAACAAAGAGAGAGGGGCTATGTAAGCTGTCACATTGTTTGTTATACCCCACATTTGAACCAATGTTTCACATTTAATATGAAGTAATATATCATTTAGGTTTCATTATTTGAATTAAGACCTACAGTCAATGCCCTATATGTTTTGATTTTAAAACATCCAATTTTGCATCAAGCTGTTAAGAAAATTAAAATGCATTATTTTTGGTTTTACAGCACTTTCCACTAGTTGTCATGAGAGGAATATTGTAATCCATCAGGTTTTTTTTATTCATGATGCTATTTAAATAAATATCAGGACTTTTTTTGCATGTGCTGTACAACTTCTCATTTTCATGCAAAAGACTTTTCAAAGTGCCTAAGATTCTTGCCTTTGTTAGAACCCAGAAGACTGAAAAATGCAGTCCTGAGAAAGTTACTGACCTATTTTTAAAAAATTAAGTAATAAAAATTTATATCAAGTTCACATCACCAGATTTAGCTACTATCCATCTAGAATAACTAAAGATTGAAGCTCATGATTATTAGTTAATAGAAATGTAATGCATCACTATGTGGTCATCTTCATTTGGCTCAAAATATTTGGTTTGAGAAATAAGTTGGATCAAAGTTAATACTTAGTGTTGCAGGACTGAGTGTTGGCCTGCCCCCCCAGCAGAGCCTCACAACAAGCCAGACGCACCCCCCCCCCCCACCCCGACTCCATGGGGGCTGCCGCTTTCCAAATCTGGACTTCTTTCTTGTCACAACTCCACCCAGCAGACCAGATTATCACAGCCCGGCTCACGCGGCCGCTAGTGGCCCACGGTTCATCAATACTTGCTTTATTTTGAAACCTCAAAATAAAGGTTTGAGAGTATGCCACCCGCACGGCAAGCCTGGCAAGGTGCTCGTGTCGTATTTGATATGCCAAATACCAGTAACATTTATATTAGGTCATTCCCATGACCTAATATAATAGCTTCGAGGCTCTTTATGTTCCTGGAGCAAGCGGATGCTTTAGGGTTCTAATAGCATGAGGCAGGACATATGGAGATATTGCTGGTGCCCGCTCTAGCAAATAGATGATCAACGGGAAGATAGTGATAGTGATAGTGATAGTGATAGTGATAGTGATAGTGGATAGTGATAGTGATAGTTGCAGGACACATAAAAGCCTAAAAGCCTCTGCATCTGCCCTGTATTGCTACCTGCAGATCACTTTGTAGATGGGGGTAGTTTAAAAGTGGCAGTTTACCTGACCATGTATTCTGTACTGGCTGGTATAAATATTCTCTCACGCTGCCACAATCATCGTGGGACTAGCTAGATCTTGCCAGCATATTTGCCTGACCACATTGGATCTCTAAGTAATTAGCCCAGAGAGAAATGCTGTTTGCCTCCAAGCAAACAAGCATGGCTCCCTGATAATTCAAAGGCAACTAAAATACAAAACTACCATGAAGCAGATGAGACTCTTGTGAAGCCTTGGAGAAATATTTAACTGGTATTAGTATAGTCTTTGGTATAGAGGCATGCCATCTCAGAAACCCCCTTCTTTACCCTATAAAGGCTTTTCCAGGCAGATCTTGGCTCAAAACATTAGCATCTAAAAGGACCTAGGTGAGGTGCTGGGAGAAATTATCTGAGGGCATTTGACCCTGCCTGCTTCCCATAATAGTGGGAGGTCTGAGTTGCAGGGTATAAAACTAGGCTGCTTCCTCTCTTGCTCGCTCTCTTTTTGGGCTCTCTTTTTTGGGCTTGCACTCTTCTTGGGATTCTTGTCTTTGTCTCCTCTTTACAGGCCTTAACACGTGGTGGCCGCCATCTTGGCCTACACGTGGCTGGGGTTTTAGCCGGGAATCCTAAGCACAGGTTTTTTCAATTGCTGGCTTGTATGCCTGAACCTGTGATAAGTAAAGCCTTTTAAAACTGCATCGGATTCCTGAGTCTTCATCCATTCTCCGCCGGCTTCAGAAGTAGAAGGGAGCTCGCTACCCAGCACTGTTGGGGGACCCCAGTGGCTCCCCCGACAACTTAGGACTACCTGGAAGTAAAGGAAGCTTGAGGAGAACAAATGAAAACCTTAAATTATATCTTGTTTTCAGCCTAACAAAGAATGCATAATGGAAAGGCTATCCATCATAAAATTAAGCACTCCGTTCTTGAATTGAAAGGTTATAACTTGTTTAAAAGGCCTATTGGTGATGATTAGAGTTTAGTGGGAAAGACATTTTGATTATCAGTTTCAAAGTGTCACTTAATCTACTTTGTGTTGTAAATGGGGAGAAAATGTCATGCAACAGATGTTCTGGGTGCATAACAAATGGTTAAATACTTATTCTATCACTTGGTCTAATAATTCTTTGAATTTTGAAACACCAAAAAGATCAAAACATTTAACTTGTTAAAGAGCTCAAGAACATGGTAATTGACTGGTCACATCTGACCTTTCATTTAAATGAGAACTCTTCCACATGCTGCTATCAATGCCTCTGTGTGTGTGTGTGTGTGTGTGTGTGTCTGTGTCTGTGTGTGTGTCTGTATCTGTGTGTTTAAATAGCCATAATCCTGATGTAAGACCACACTTTCTATGAGCTATTCAGAAATTGTAAAGTTCATGCCTCTTTGGTAGCAAATCTCGATTTTAACTTATTTAAGATAATTTATACACTGTGTTTTGTCACACATTACTGAAGATCTGATTTTGTTTCATTGTGGAAATACTATGTTTGATAATAGGGATTTTCTCTAAATTCTATAATGTGATAGTCTGTATAATATAGTAGAACAATTAGTTTATCTTACCTATATCTGAAAATTTCTGATAAAAAAAACCCCATACTTCTCAAAGTTTTTACTTAGGATATTTAAAATTTACTTTTTTTAGGCCATAGAAAATTTGCTTGTTTTAGCTTCCCATAAAAACCCAAAGATAAGGTTTCAGTTTACCCTTTCCTCCAAAGCCTAAGGCTTACTTTGTTTAGGCTTCAGATAAGGTAAAAAGAAGCCTCAGGATCAGCCAACAAAGCTTTCTGTTGTTCTTGCTAGCATCCAGTGGTCTGCAACACAGACTTTCTTAAACGTTCTCTCTTTTTTCTGTAGAAATAATTCTTGTGCTGAGCAGATAAGATGGTAACTGATGACTTGAATTTGCTATGTTTCTGTTGCCACTTACTCAGCCTGTCAACATGTGGTCTCTGAGCTGTGGTGCAACTGGACCTTTCATTACTTTTAAGACACACTTCTGTTAATTCTACAGTAACGGGAGAGGCATGGTACAAGGACAGAGGGGCAAATGCCAGCTCTTAGCAGGGACTTTTCAGTTAACTCTAGGAGGGTATGTATACCCCTCTGAGAATTGCTTTGCAATCAAAGCCAGGAGGGAAAAAAACAGACTGTCAATAGCCCCCTAGACTCCTGTCCACAGGAGGGCTCCAACCTATACCCACCAAGTATTCCCAGCCACCCAACACTCAGAAGATACTGCCACCACACTGGACACCCCACTTCAGGCAGTGATAAAAGAGGCCCTAAAATAGGTCCAGGGAAATGACTGTCTGCTTGGCTTATCTGCTTCAGAGAGTAAACTTTTCACTTTCAAATAAGCTCTTGCTCTACTAACTTGTCTTTCCCTGTTCAAGATACTTAAGAACATGGACAGAATCTAACTCCACCCTGTCCCACCCCACCTTTTTCAGCCCCATAGATGACATGGGAATCATATTTTATCACTTAATAGGAATGTGTTCTGAGGGATGCATCATTAGGCTGTGTTGTGCAAACACCTAGGAGTGCAACTACACAAACCAGGTGGTTTAAGCTACTCACGACCTGGGCTGCATTGTATAGTGTCCTCTCACTGACCACAGTATCATTAAGTGCTGCATAACTGCACATATTACAAACT
>JAJIBD010007817.1:62500-106645 GCA_021461705.1 Cryptotis parvus | reverse complement strand
GCAGTCTTTAAAAGCTATTAATCAGAGACTGCAACTCAAAATTTATAATTGTTCTTTACTAGGCAAAATACAGTGAAATATTTATCAATATAAGTAAGTTGATATTACATTTTGCTTCTACTTACTAATTCAAGCAGGAAACTGGTATACTGAATCTACTGTTGTTAACTGTGGTTACTAACATTTATGTGTTTTTAAAATAAATCTATCACTCAACTTTCATTTAGTAATCTATGGAAAGTTTTCAACAATTTATGAGAAAGGGTTTCCACCTCTTTACAGATGAATAAAGTAAGGCAAAGAGAACTTACAAAAGTTGCTCAAAGTGTCTATTGCATCAAGAGTAAACTTTCCAAGACTTCTAGTGGATGCTTGAGAGTAAAGAAAGTACTAAATTATGCATCTTATGTTTTCCTATATAATCATATATATTTTAGTGAAGTTTAATATATACTAGACAAAGAATAATAGCTAATAGTAATATAGAATAAATTTGATAATTTTCTATAAAGTTTTATAAATAGTCTTTCTCTTTCAAAATATCTAAAGCAGCTAGTACTTTTAAGCCTGGTTGACTATGAATAACTGAAGCCCCCAGAGAAAGTGAAAAACAGACAATAGGGAACCACTGTACTTTGAACTTATTCATATACTGTTTAAGCACTGATATGGATAGTAAAAATGCTCATAAAATGTTTTAAGTATGGTGAACCATATTACACAGTATCCTGATATAATTGCTCCTGCCTTAATATTAAAATGTCAGTTATAAGAACTCATTTGTTGTTGAAGATAAAGGTAAAAGGTAGTTGAATTTAGTAAGACATAAGCTTTTACTATGAAATAGTTCTTCACTAGCAGTAATTTGAAAAAAAGACTTCTTTATGCTTCAACAATTACTAATGACCACCAAGAGAGCACTTTCATTAAAAATTATATTATGTCAGATATATTTTAAGTTGTAAAAACCTTCATGCATTAATCAAGTTTAAAAGGCCCACCAAGAAAACTAATGTTATGTGAGAAAATGGCCTATACTTTGTTCAAAACCATGGCATTTAGCAACTGTGACCATTATTATTGCTACTTAAGAAAAATATGACAAATAGTTCTATATCTTTCATTTAGCAATAGATTAATTTTATCTTCACATTGCCTATAAATTATTATTATTAATCAACAATTTAGCCATCATCAAAGCCCTAGCTAAACAGGGGGTTCAAACCCAATACATCAAGATCCTTCGTGAGCTGTATTACGGATTCACCACCAGGATCTCACTATTCTACAATGAAGTGATCATTGATGTCAAAAGAGGGGTTTGGCAGGGTGATACCATTTAACCAAAACTCTTCAGCGCCATCCTGAAGAACATCATGCAGCAATTAGAATGGGAAGGAATGGGAGTGAAGATAGACAGTTGGCAACTACACCACCTCCGCTTTGCTGATGACATCGTTCTAATAAGACCAAACATTAGCCAAGCAGCACAAATGCTGGCTGACTTTGACTGAGAATGTGGAAAGATAGGTCTACAGCTGAATCTCAACAAAACTATGTTTTTGAGAAATGAACTAGTTCCAGAAGCCCCATTCACTCTCAATGGAACAAACGTCTCTGAATGCAGCAGTTATGTGTACCTAGGTCGAGAAGACAGCATGATGAATAACCTAAAACCTGAGCTGTGCAGGAGGAAGAGAGCAGCATGGAATGCCTTCAAAGGCATCAAAGAAACAGCAAAAAAAGATAGAGGACCTCCGGCTCTGGGCACATCTCTTCAACTCCACCGTCCTTCCTGCAATAACATACGCCTCAGAGATCTGGGCCCTATGAAAGCAGGATGAGAATGTTATTCGGGTCTCCCAAAGAGGAATCTAAAGAGCTATGCTTGGAATACCATGCCTCACTCAAGTGAAAGAAGGAACACTCAAGTGAAAGAAGGAATCCAGAGCTCTGACCTCTGTTGCTGTTCCAGAGTCAGGACGCTGTCTCATTTGCCAAGGCATCAAAAGTCAGATGGGCTGGACATGTAATGCGATTTGGAGATGACCGCTGGACTAGAGCCATTACCCACTGGATCTCACAGAATGTCAAAAGATTAAGTGGCCTCCCACCTACAAGAGGGTCAGGCTTCTTTGTCAAGACCCTGAATCAATGGTCTGAGGCTGTTTGTATTCCTGAAGCTACCAGATACCATTGGGCTACGCTGCCACCTATAGGGTCAAATGAAAGTGTTCCAAATGGCACCCGCTCAAGCAATTTGATGAATAACAGGATGTCAAGTGATCAAGTGATTAATCAACTGGAACAATCTACAATAAATATCACTTGCATCACTTGTATAACTTGTCTTCCCGTTCATCATCGATTTGCTAGAGCAGGCACCAGTAACATCTCCATATGTCCTATACATGTTAGTAGAACCAAAGGGCATCTGCTTGCTCCAGGAATATAAAGAGCCTCAAACCATTCCATTGGGCCATGGGAATGAGGTCTATTATTGTTACTGGTATTTGGCATATCAAATACGACAAGGCAGCTTGCCATGCTCTGCCATGCGGGTGGGATACTCTTGTAGTCACCTTTGATCTCCAGCATTTATTGATGAAACAGGTGACCGCTTGTAGTCGCAGGAACCAGACTGTGATCAGCTCTTCTGTTGGGTGGAATTCTGATGAGAGGTGAATCAGGATGTGGGAAAATGACTGCCCTCATAGTGGGGGGGTTCCTTGGCTTCTTCTGAGACTCTGCTGGGGTGGCGAGCCAGGACTAGAACCCGCCATCCCTCCTGGGCTCCTCATGATCAGGTGGTCACAGGAAGAGCCTGTAGCAGCTCTGCCCCATGTATGTGAGTCTCTGGATCAGCATACCTCGGCTGGGCTTGAAAAAAGACTGCTGCAGGGTGAGTCTCAATGAGCTAGGCTGTGATCAGCTCTTCTGCTGGGTTGAACCCGAGCCTGCAACTCCGTTTGTTGCATGGGTCTGGGTACCTACGGGTCTGCTGATCCCTGGCATCTCCGGTGAGCCTGCCTGCTGCTCAGGGGTTTTGGGTCACGGCCAAAACATTGACTTTAGAAACAGTACCTTGCCATACATGGGGCAGAGCTGCTGCTGGCTCTCCCTGTGCCCAGCTGATCACAAGGCACCGGGAGGGATGGTGGGTTCTAGCCCTGGTCTGCCACCCCAGCGGAGCCTCACAAGAAGCCAGAGGTTCTTGTGGGACCCCCCCAACACCATGAGGGCTGCCATTTTCCATATCCGACTATCCTCTTGTCAGACTGAAAACAATATAGATTAAATAAATAAAAAATATAGTAGGAAATACTAATAGAGTAATAGGGAAAATGATAGTGACACTTATGTTGATTTTATTTGAATCAATTATGAGAACAGTTAAAAAATTCATATAATTTTCTTACAGTTTTAGCCCAATTTTCAACTCTAAAAACATTATCTTACTCTGTTTCTATATTTTAAACAAATGTTGAATGTTTATGTAGGAATTATAGCAGAGTTGCACATTTAAATTCTGACTCCAAAAGAAGAAACAAAATGTTTTGTTCTCTAAATAAACTGTAGAGGATTAGAATATTCAGGATTTTAAATATCAAGGTACCATTTAAAATAACTAATCTTGAATTATTCAGTTATTAGTTATTTTATTATTTACTATTCCTTTGGCTATTTGCTTACTGATTAAATTAAAACAGTATTGGAATAAATAATACAAATGTATTTCTCTAAAGTAACTCAGGTTTTCATTAAAGCATACTGGAAAAATAAAAATGTTTATTAATGTTTAATAATAAGTGCTTATATATATGTATATATATATAAGTACCAGGTGAAGTGATAAATCAGAGAAATAAATATATCCTTAATTTTTTTTAAAAGTTCACTATAATATTTATTGTATAATGAAGAAAAACAACACATTCAGGGAAAAACTGAGATCTCAAGGATGACAACAAAGTCCTACTTGTGCCACCACAGGTTTCACAAGGTTCAACTGTGTACAGCGTCTCATGTGAATTGTTGACTACAAACATTTAACAAATACATAAATCTCTGTTAAAAAAGCCATTTTCAATAGAGCAAAGGAGTGCACCTTCTTGCACAGCCATATGAAGAAAAGTTTCTACAGAACAATAAAAGCCTTTACAGTTGTCAAATCTTTTTCACATTCTAATCATCTAGCTTCTTACGACCCAACACCAGGAGTTGGTGTTGAAAAGATACGTTGAAAGGCACTTGATCACTTGATCACTTGATCACTTGATCACTTCGAGCGGGTGCCAGTAACATTTCCATTGGACCCTATCAAGTACCAATGTAGCCCAATGGCATCTGGTTGATTCAGAAATATGAAGAGCCTCAAACCGTTCCTTCAGGGTCTTGACAAGGAAGTTTGACCATCTTGTAGGTGGGCGGCCACGTGATCTTTTGACATCCCATGGGATCCAGTCAGTAACGGCTCTAGTCCAGCAGTTGTCTCCAAATCGCATTACATGTCCAGCCCATCTGATTTTCGATGCCTTGGCAAACGAGAGAGCATCCCTGATTCTTGAATAGCGAGGGAGGTTAGAACTCCGGATTCCTTCTCTCACTTGAGTGAGGCGTGATATTGCAAGCATAGCTCTTTCAATTCCTCTCTGGGAGACCAGAATAGCATTCTCATTCTGCTTTCATAGGGCCCAGGTCTCTAAGGAGTATGTTAAAGCAGGGAGAATGGTGGAGTCAAAGAGATGTGCCGGAGCCGGAGGTTCTTTTTCCTTTTAGCTATTTCTTCTATGTCTTTGAAGGCATTCCATGCCGCTCTCTTCCTCCTACGCAGCTCAGGTTTTAGGTTGTTCATCATGTTGATTTCTCGACCTAGGTACACATAACTGCTGCATTCAGAGATGTTTGTTCCATTGAAAGTGAATGGGGCCTCTGTCCACCCCCCATCTGTCCATCATGTCCACCAAGGCCGTTCATGGGAACTCACAGTTCCAGAAGGCTAAAGCGAACGTCGGACATGGGAATGTCCTGGCAGACAGTTCCACAATGAAATTGACCACATCATCTTCAATCGACAGTTTTGTCTGACTGATGTTGCTGTCATCCCCAAATTCCAAACAGGATCGGACCACCATCTCCTTCGTGCAAAAATTCTACTTCCTGCAATGAGGGAAAAAAGGCTGCAAAAGTTTAAGAAGAGAGCTCCCAGAACGACTACCAACTGGGAACTCTTTGGCACCATTGCAGCAACATGGGAAGATACCATCATTGGCGACATTGATGAAGAATACAACCGACTGGTTCAGCACCTCCATGATTGTGCGAAGAATGCTGAGAGAGAGAAAGACAAAAAAAGGATGCTTGTCTTCATAAACTCTTGAGCTCATTTGCTAACTTGGCAAGGCGCAAGCCTCAGGAGACCAAATGCTAATGAGCAATCTTGCTAAACCATGCAGAGAAGCGATAAAAGAAGACCTCAAAGACAGAAGAGCAGAAACACTGAAAGATGCAGCAGAGGGTGGGAAAGCATTCGTTGAAAGGCAATTCTTTTTTTTTTGGCATTTTTTGACTGTATTTAATGCTCAGTTCTAGGTTGTTATTAGCCCTTTAAACATTTATTTGCACACATTCCATTCTCTGTCTTACCTAACCTCTGACTCCCACATGTCTGTGGTAATTTCCACTTTTGGTAAGACCTCCTGATCCATGTTTTCGCCTGACATTGGATTTTGGTATCATAATATGTATATATATATATATATATATATATATATATATATATATATATGTCATGCAAATAAATGCAGTCATTCTATGTCTCTCTCTTTCCTTCTGACTAATTTCACTCAACATGATCCTTTCCATGTCCATTCATTTATAGGCAAATTTCATAACTTCATTTTTTCTAAAAGCTGCAGAGTATTCCATTGTGTAGTTGTACCAAAGTTTCTTTATCCAGTCATCAGTTCTCAGGCATACTAGTTGTTTCCAGATTCTGGCTGTTATGAATAGTGCTGCTATGGAAATATAAGTGTGGATGGTGTTTCCACTGTGTGTTTTGTCTTCCAGGGTTTATTCCCGGGAGTGATATGGCTGTGTCAAAAGGGAGCTCAATTTCTAGTCTTTGGAGGAATGTCCATATTGTTTTCCGAGAGGTTGTACAAGTTGACATTCCCACCAACAATGTATGAGAGTCCGCTTTTCCCTGCATCCACGCCAGCACTTGTTGTTTTTACCCTTTTGGATATGGGCCAGTCTCTGTGGTATGCGATGATATCTCATTGTTGTTTTGATTTGCATCTCTCTGATGATTAGTGATGATGAGAATTTTTTTCATATGTCTTTTGGCCATTCTAATTTCTTCCTTGTCAAAGTTTTTGTTTATCTCTTCTCCCCATTTTTAATGGGGTTGGCTGTTTTCTTCTTATATAGTTGTACCAGTGTGAAAGACATTCTTGATCTGAGAACTTAAACGTGAGTGGGAGGGTCGGAATGATAGCACAGCTGGTAGGGTTTTAGCCTTCCATGCAGAAAACCTGGATTGGATCCCCACATCCAATACAGTCCCCAGAGAACAGCCAGGAGTAATTCCTGATTGCTGAGACAGGAGTAATCCCTGGGAGTATTGTAGGATATAACCCAAAGAGCATTTTTTTTTTTATTTTAAAAAACACTAATGATTAGAATTTGAAGCCACAGCATGTAAAAATATTCAAGAAAATTTACCATGATCAAATCAAAAGATTTAAAAATATTTCAATTCTGTAGATATTTATTGATTTTTGTCCTTAAAAGACACAAAATAGTTTTGAACCATTATGAACTTGTTAACAAGGAAACAACTAAATAGAAGTTATCTAGAAAAAATGCAACATAATTACTTGATCACTTGATCACTTGAATCCCATTACTCATCGATTTGCTCGGGCGGGCCAGTAAAATTTCCATTGGACCTATCAAGGTGCCAATGTAGCCCAATGGCATCTGGTTGATTCAGGAATATGAAGAGCCTCAAACCGTTCCTTCAGGGTTTTGACAAGAAAGTCTGACCATCTTGTAGGTGGCGGCGACTGCGTGATCTTTTGATACCCCGTGGAATCCAGTCGGTAATGGCTCTAGTCCAGCGGTCATCTCTAAATAGCATTACATGTCCAGCCCATCTGATTTTCGATGCTTTAGCAAATGAGACAGAGTCCCTGATTCTGGAATAGCGATGGATGTTGGAACTCCGATTCCTTCTCTCACTTGAGTGAGGCATGATATTCCAAGCATAGCTCTTTCAATTCCTTTCTGGGAGACCCAAATAGCATTTTCATCCTGCTTTAATATGGCCCAGGTCTCTGAGGCATATGTTAATGCAGGGAGAATGGTTGTGTCAAAGAGATATGCCCGGAGCCGGAGGTTCTTTGTCCTTTCAGCTATTTTTTTGATGTCCGTTCCATTGAGGGTGAATGGGGCCTCTGGAACTAGTTCATTTTTCATGAACATAGTTTTCTTCAGATTCAGTTGTAGACATATCTTTCCCACATTCTCGGTCAAAATCAGTCAGCATTTGTGCTGCTTGGCTAGTGTTTGTGTTATTAGAAAGATGCTATCAGCGAAGCGGAGGTAGTGTATTTCCGACCATCTATCTTCACTCCCATTCCTTCCCATTCTAATTGTGGCATGATGTTCTCGAGGGTGGCGCTGAAGAGTTTTGGTGAAATGGTATCACCCTGTTGAACCCCTCCTTTGACATCAATGATCACTTTCTTGTAGAATGGTGAGATCCTGGTGGTGAATCCAATACAGCTCACCAAGGAGTCTTGATGTATTGGGTTTGAACACCCTGTTTGGCTAGGGCTTCGATAACTGCTTCTCCACAGAATCAAAGGGCTTTCTTTAAATCAATGAATGTCAGACATAGTGGCATATTGTACTCCCTACAAACCTCAATGAGCTTGGTTTACCCTGTGGATATGGTTGATTGTGCTGAATCCTTTCTGGAAGCCAGTTTGCTCTCATGGTTGTACTTCATCTAGTGTTCTGCTAATCCTGTTCAGGATGACTTGAGTGAACAGCTTGTTGATGATAGACAACAGAATCCCCAAAAACTTCATCTGACAATTGGGATGTTGGTTCTTCTGAGTGGGCAGGAGGTCCAGCAGACATGTGAGATGCTCCAGCAGTATAAAGAGGAGTTCATTGATCTACATAGTCTAGACGCAGATATACCCAGCAGAGCAGATATCAGCTTACCCCCGTTGGAACTCCCTGCATTCCATGGACCATGAGAGCGACTTCCGACCTGAGTTCACCATCCTGATAGGAGCCTCAGAAGAACCCAGAGAAACCTCCACACCTTGTTGGCAGCGATCTTCACCATCCACACTCCACAGCTCGTAAGATCTCCACCCAAGAGATTAAGCCAGACTCCAGCCCAGCTTGTCAGAAACCTAGCCTACAAGAACCCACCCTGTAGAGACCCACCCTTCAGAGGGAGAGTATTTCAAGCCCAGGAATGCTTGAGCCACAGACACAGAGCAGATACCAGCTTTCCTCATTGTGCACGGCCACTCTGCGGCCAAGCAATTTACCTCCAAATTACCATAAATATTCTACCCACCCCTGAGAGCCCCACAAGGTAATGAGAGTGTAGCGCCTGCACGGAAGAGCCTGGCAAGCTATCCGATGCATGTTCGATATACCAAAACCAGTAACAGAAATGTTTATTTTCCTGACCCGAAAGAACCCTTATACGGCAGCAGTAAGAAAGGGCGAACAAACAGTGCCTGATAAAATTTCACCGACCAACCTAGGCTGCCAAACGAAGAAGGACTAAAAAAAAAGGCTGTCTGCAACATAATACTATGCATAATATTAAATAAAGAATAATAAAGTCTGCATGTGGCAAAAGCAGAAAACGTTAATAAGAAATGAATTTCCTTACAGTCAAGAGTGTAAGTTCCAGGAGAGCATAGATTAGTAATCCATATTAGAGACTGCAGAATGTGTGCACTGAATTATTCAATACTGCATGAGCACATACATAAAAAGGCTAAAGACAAAGAAGGTGAAAATATATTTTACATATATGTTTTTGTTGAGAAACTTGGTGAGATTTGAATTACTGTCCAGCTTATAAGTAATCAATAAATTCTAATGAGTCCTGCTCTGGCTATGCAAGCTAACTTATTGTAATCCCCGAAAAAAATAATACTTTTGATAATAGTCATGTTACTTTTTTTTGGTCTTTGGATCATAACTGGCAATGTTTAGGAACCCTGAATCTGTACTCAAGAATTACTCCTGGAGGTGCTCAGAGGATCATATGGGAAAAAACCTAGGTCAGGTGTACACAAGGCAAATTCCTTACCTGCTTTTCTATCTCTTCAGCCATGTAAACTTATTTTTAATGTCAATATTTAATAATATTTGCAACAGTTACCTTAGATTTATAATTTGCAAATAAATACCTAACAAGACTTGTAGTAGGTGAAAGTGATGGTAGAAAAAAAGTGAAGGATTATGCAAAGTAGAGGTTTGCTGTGAAAATAATACTTTCATTTTCACATAAAATCAGAGGGTTTGCTGTGAAAAGATGACAAACACATGGAGCCAAAGCAACAGTACAGCAGGTAAGGCATTTGCCTTACATGTGGTCAGCCCAGGTTCCGTATCTGACATCCCATTTGGTTCCATGTTCACCAACAGGAGTGAGCCCGAATGCAGAGCCAGAAGTAAGCCCTAAGAACTGCCAGTTGTGGTCCCCTTCTACCCACCCCCCCCACCCAACAATGAAAAAGGGAAGACAAATTCATAAAGATAGAGAAAGGGACACACACAGGAGTTTAATAGAATAAAGGATAGCTTAAAAAGGACTGGAAGTAATTTGGTTTTATAAAGAAAGAGTCAAACATATTATTTAGAAAATAGGGCTAGAGATAATATTAGAGCTATTAAGGCACATACTTTGTATGAGTTGATCCCAGTTCAATCCACAATACCATATGGTTTCCTGAGCATCCACAGATGGAGCTCTGGAGCTACAGTACTATAACTGTGACTCCTGTGAGCTCTAGTATCACTCTTTCTTTCTTTCTTTCTTTCTTTCTTTCTTTCTTTCTTTCTTTCTTTCTTTCTTTCTTTCTTTCTTTCTTTCTTTCTTTCTTTCTTTCTTTCTTTCTTTCTTTCTTTCTTTCTTTCTTTCTTTCTTTCTTTCTTTCTTTCTTTCTTTCTTTCTTTCTTTCTTTCTTTCTTTTCTTTCTTTCTTTCTTTCTTTCTTTCTTTCTTTCTTTCTTTCTTTCTTTCTGTGAAGCAAGTTAATTTAATTGAACTTACTTAGATTAGAATGATGTAACAGGAGAGAAATAAAGGAATATGTATTCAAAAGGGACATAAACTTATTCAGAGTGAAAAAATCAAACAAAGAGATATAGAGATAAGCAAACAAGATAGATGTTCAAGGGAGAATAAGGGCTAGCAGGGCAAAACTGCTTAAAGAAGAGAAAAACAAAGCCTTAAAGAGTTTACAAATTTATCAGTGTATACATAACTGGAAATTGCCAACACTTGCTTAATGTTGTGAGGTGGTCACATCTGAATAAAGTGCTCAGGGATGATCCCTACCAGTGCTAGAGGTAGTGGGGTGTGAGCAAGGAATAAAACCCACACATTCTACATGCAAAACATTTGCCCATACCCTATTGAGCTACCTCTATGTCCCAATGATTTAGTCTAATTAATAAGATTCCAGAATGAAACTGTTAATCACTTACTTCTGAAGGGAATAAAACAAGAAAAAAAAAGGAAATACAGAAAATAGGTTCAGAAAGAAGTTATTAAGAAATGGTGACTTGTTTCTAATTTCTGTGTATATCACAAAAAAAGTCTTTGTGCTGCAATTAAGCACATTGTCACATGTATCAAAACAATTGATACATGTTTTATCCAATACATAGTGATTTTTAAAAAGCATTAAAATTCTATCATATTGAGCACTTTCACCGATAATTATAAATCCTGTAAAATGTGTATTATTTAGAAACAAAATAGATAAGACTTCAATTAAGACTTAAAAGATAATAGGAGTTGATGATTTGAAAAAGAATCTGCACTTCATTGAAGCACAATTCAATAAAAGAAATTAATTCGAATATGAAATAGATGCAATTATGTAATAGCTTGCATTTTGCTGTAAACTTTACCACTATAAACTTTAATTTACAACAAAATTTTATTTTTTTGGGGGTGTCAAATCCTATGATACTCAGGGCTTCTAACTCTGTACTCAGAGATCACTCTTGGAACACTAAAGAGATCATATGTGGTACAAAGGATCTAGCCTAGGTAAATCATATGCAAGGCAATCCTGTTACCTACTATACTATCTCTCCAGTCCCAAGTATGTTTAATTTTCAAGCTGATAAAACTCTAGTAATGTGGGTTGTACTGTTTTGTCAGGGAAGTGAATGAGTGCTAGTCAGAGACTTAAGTGAGACTTTTCATAGACACCAAGATAATCACTTTTACCTTGGTATGTGAGGGGTTTCTGGTGTTTTGAATTTCAGTGAATTTGTTGCCTACTGCTATGTAGACAGGCAAATGTGGCAATTTGAAGGGCCAAAACCACACTTTAAAGAAAATGAGCTTCATAACTTCTTTTGGAAACAGTTCGTGGCTGGAGTGGTAGTATAGTGAATAGAGCATTTGCCTTGTATTCACCTGATCTGAGTTTGATCCCTGACATCCCAAATCGTCCTCTGTGCACTTCTAGGAGTAATTACTGAGTGCAGAGTCATGAATAATCCCTGAGCATCTCTGAGTGTGACCAAAACAACAAAAAAAAAGTCATACAGAGATATGACAAAAACATAAATTTGAATTTTAGAAAGAATTAGTAATTAGGTCTAATTTTGCATAATTTAGAGAATAATGAAAGCACAAATATTCATCTCTAATTTTTTATTTGTTTTTTTGATTCGTTTTGTGTGTGTGTGTGTGTGTGTGTGTGTGTGTGTGTGTTGGGTATGAGAGGAGGACCTCACCTGGCAGTGTTTGAGTGTTTGAGAGAATCTTCCAGCTTTATACTTGGGGGTTGCTCCCACAGTGATAAGGAGAAGTGGTTTCAAGGATTAAAACAGGGATAAACATATGCAAGGTCCATAAATCCCCCTAAATCTCATACAAGCGTCTTCCCCCATTCCTTCCTTCCCCTCCATTTTCTTTCCCTTCCATATCCTTTCCTTTATATTCCTTCAATCCCTATCTCCTCCTATTTTTCCTTCCTTCCTCTCTCTCTATCACACACATGCTCACACACCCTCATTCACATGCACTCATGTAGATACAATATTCACCTATGTGTGACCATATACTTCACTATCAGTCATTTACACTCCAAGACAAGTTGAATTTAGTCAACATTGCATTTTACCATGTGATATGGTTAGTTCATATAATTAAGATTTCTAAGCATAAGAATTACTATTTAAGAGTTTTCCAAGATAGCAAGATAAAATTAAATTTAATTAAATGCAGTTTGGGCATACTGTGTCATGATAGCACTGATACTCATATTCAGAATTCTTCATTTGTCCTTCATTTACACTAGTTAAAATGACGGACTCTAGGTTTTTTCCTTTGATCTGATTAATTTTTTATGAAAAATTATAAATTTATAGCTTTTTAACTCCTTATCTTTATCTTTTCTCTGCTCCACCCGTCCCCCATGTTTTTGTCAATGCCAGGGATATAAGCCAGAGCCTTACAAATGCAGGTTAGTAGACTAATACTCCATGACTAAGCTACATTCCAGGTTCCACTTGGACTCATTTCTTAACTCATTTTATGTGATTAAATATTAAATTGAGTGTTCACTAAATTCAGTAATAGTTATATTTATTGGCAAATATAATTTTTACATTGTAAGAATAGTTGGAGATAACACACTGCACTGCAACATTGAGGATCTCAAGAGCAGAGTTCCTGGGATCACATTGTGAATATGGGTACAATTAGGGTTTAAAATCCAGATTTGATTCTGCAAGATAGGTCATTTTTATCACTGTACGATCTCACTTGCTTAGTTTTATAGACAAGCAAACTCACTGATTTCTATTCTATTTGTCTATTCTGATTAAACATACATAAGGTCATGCTTGTGTGAAATCAGGCCTGACTGATTAGATATTCACATTTAACCTCAATCCACAGTTCATAAATGTGCACCTTAAAACTGCATATTGAAGATTTTTTGGGATACATAATAAACATTAGTGTTTCTATTTTCTTTTATTTAAAAGTCTCTGATGAGAATTGCTTGAAACAAATTTGCGCATTTCATTTATATCAACTGCCCTAACAAATTATTTTACTTGCATTTTAATCATATTCAAAAGGATCAGATTTCTGTGTTTTTGCTCAAACATCTTTTATCCTCATCAATTGTTGCAGGACTCCTCTAAGAGGCCCCTTTCTCTATCCTATGGAGGTTTTTCCAGGTGGATCTTGGCTCAAGACATTAGCATGGGGCTGGGCGATAGCCCAGCGGGTAGGGCGTTTGCCTTGCACGCGGCCGGCCTGTGCCGGCCTGGGTTCGATCCCCGGCATCCCATATGGTCCCCCGAGCACCGCCAGGAGTAATTCCTGAGTGCAGAGCCAGGAGTAACCCCTGAGCATCGCCGGGTGTGACCCCCCAAAAAAAAAAGACATTGGGTGAGGTGCTAGGAGAAATTACCTGAGGGCATTTGACCCTTCCTGTGTTTGGCTTGCAGCTCCTCCCAGCTCTGCTGGGAGGCTTTGAATTAGCTCTGAGACCTTGTACATTTCTATAGAGCTATTTTCCTGTTTTCATCTCTAGATAGCCCAGCCCAGAATGGGCTGGGCTGGGGAGTTTGGGCGGATTTCTGGCTATAAGATAAGCTGCAAGAAGAAAGGAGCTATTTTCTCTTTTCTCCCCTTTTTGCCATTTCGGCTTCCCTTGGCGTTTGCTTCTCCATCCTCTCCATTCTCTGTTGGGCCTCAACACTTGGTGGCAGCCATCTTGGCCTGCACCTGACTGGGGCATAGCTGGGAACGGAGAGTCCGTAGGTTTTCCCTGCTCTTGGATTGTATATTGGAACCTGTAATAGTAAAGCCCTTTTTAAAATTGCATCAGATTCCTGAGTTTTCATCCATTCTTTGCCGGCTTCGGAGGTAGAAGAGAACTTCGCTTCCCGGCACTGTTGGCGACCCTGGCGGTGCTCCCCAACAATTAATTAGCTGCAGTCTCTCTTAAATTTATTAAAATAAAATTCAAAACACTCATGATAGAGGCTTCATCTCCCTTAGCTAAAGACTAAACATTTTATAGGACCGACTGCAGTATGTTATGCTAAGTGAAATTAAACTCACAAATTTAGCATAAAGAGCAAGGGATCCAACAATGATCAGTGGAAGCAAAGCCTGAGATACTGTCAACATAATGAAGGTCAAAAGGGAGAAGGGCATGATAAAAAAAAGTCCTAGGGATGGCGATGGAGGGGTACTGGGAATCTGTTGGTGAATTCAAAGCTGTTAACACCATAGAATATTGGCATTCCGGTGGTGGGTAGATGCCTATACATTAATATTAATGTTTTTGTAAAGCATGATACTTCAGTAAATTAAAAAATAATAAACTCTATCTGCTTACCATACTGTTTCAGTCTATAAATTCAGTGTTCTTTGAACATAAGTCACAGAAAATAACTCTGTCAAATGTGAAGATAAAAGAGTGTTAGAGAAAATGCATAAGATATTTCTTTTATCATTTTATAAATTTCTAGAAGAAAAAGGCAGGTCCCTATTATACTTCCTACCTCGGCTGCAAACAAATAGTTCCTTTCTCTGGTTAATGATTACCCCAACTGTCCTCTGAATGGAGAGAGACATTATCTATTTCACTGCTCTAATATGAGACTTCCGATTAACCTGGAGTATTGATGCTCTCTAGATTCACACAATCCTATTCAGTAGAAGTGTAAGAGAGGCAAAACCAGTTTCACCTCAAACCTTTCAGAAAATAAAGAATATTTAATATGGATTAAAATAGTTATTTCGTTCTTTCAAAAATCCATTAAAGACAACTTTTACTTTTAACTTTTAGAAAGCCTTTTACTAATTTGCATTATATTATGGGAAGCAGAGAAGAATCAGCCTTTCCCTTTTTCTTTTCTAACTACTATATTCTTAGTTAAAAACCTTCAGGTGGAAAGCTGTGGTAACACCTACCACAGCAAAATGATTTATTTAGTTTCCTTCTTCATTTTACAAGTCAATCATATGCAAAGTATTTATTGAATGTCTGCACATAATGTATATCTAGCAATGTACTCATGCTAAAAATGTAATGGTAAGAATGGCATATGACCACATAGACACAAAATTGTAAAATGTCAATAAATAAAAAATAAGTTCCTTATTCTGAATAGCTTAATAATATGAGATTTTCTCTTCTATATTTATTCATAACTAGCAAACTCAAAATGTGCTTTGTATCACATTTTGTTTCAATAAATATAGTATTTAAAATATAATAAAATAAGTTTTCTGAGATTTGAATAGAATACATGCTCAGCATTATTATTAAAGCAATGAAAACAAACCAGTGAATTGCCAGAATTTCAAGTTCAGTTTTCACATTTGTGTTAGGATATGAAGAAGAGCACAAAACAACAATTCTACATTTGAGCAAATCATGAAATGTTGGGCTTAGGATATAAATATATTCAAAATTATAAAACATGAAAGCAAAAGTATACAAATTTTAAAATTAGACCAGATTTCAGATCAGAGAATTGAGAAGCATCCTGACCACTTTGATTAGCACAATTCATAGATGATCACTTTCTCAGTTTTGCTCAGTTTTTTTCTGATACATAATGGGTTTGATTAGAATAGTTAGGATATATTTTTTTTGGTTTTAAAATTAAAAATATAAATGATTTTCCAATTATGTAGTCTATATACTATAAACGTCAGAGTCAAAGTATGCCTTGTTCATAAAAATTTACAGGAAAATTTATTACATGATTTATAAAATCATGTATACCAGATTTTTCAGTGTTCAATTTGAGCTGATCTGGTAAGCAAATGAAAAAAAATACTATATCTTTAAGGAAAATGCCAAAGTAAAGATTAAAAGCATAGAGGTGGTTTGGCCAATTCATATTTAAAATAGCTCAAACATATAGAAGTGTGTCTTTGGTGTTTTATACTATTTACATTTCTTAAATGAATAAATGTCTATAAAATAGTAGGAAAAGACTGGCTAAGGACTAAACATTGAATTCTGTACCTCAAGGCACAAAGATTATTGAATGTAGTGATAATGTGGTCACCATCTTGGAATGCAATGACTTAGCCAGCAGAAAGTTTGAAAATGTTTGTTATTTAATTGGTAGAAATACTTAGAGAACATTGGAAACCTTTTTTTAGAATTATGGATACTGATTTGTGGTAACTGAGATATATGTGCATGTATATATAATTATATACATATTATTGATAGCTATATATCATAAACATATATGATATATAAATAACCCTAAGTAAAGCTATTGAAATTAACCTGACAAATGCTGCAACAACTAAGAACTAAGGCTGATCATGAGGCGCCAGGGAGGGAAGGCGGGTTCTATACCTGGCCTGCCATCCCAGCAGAGCCTTGCAAGAAGCCAGTGGAACCCCACACCACGAGGGCTGTCATTTTCCACATCCAGACTCCCCACCCAGCTCCACCCAGCAAAGGAGCTGATCACAAGCCTGGCTCGTCAGAAATCCACCCTACAGCAGTCTTTTTTCAAGCCCAACCAGGTATGCTTGATCCAGAGACTCACATACATGAGGCAGAGCTGCCACCAGCTCTCCCTGTGCCCAGCTAATCACAAGGCACCCGGGAGGGAAGGTGGGTTCTAGCCCTGGCCCGCCATCCCAGCAGAGCCTCGCAAGAAGCCAGAAGAACCCCACACCACGAGGGGCCACCTTTTTCCACATCTAGACTCCCCAGTTCATCAGAGCTCCATCCAGCAGAACAGCTTATCATAAGCCCAGCTTGTGTGGTCGCACGGTTCATCAATAAATGCAAGAGATGAGAGGCAACTGCAAGAATATCCCACCCATATGGCAGAGACTGGCAAGCTACCTATGTTGTATTTGATATGCCAATTACCAGTACCTTATTCCCATCACCTGATGGAATGGTTTTAGGCTGTTTATGTTCCTGGAGTGGGCAGATGCCCTTGAGCTACACTAGCATGTGACAGGACATATAGAGATATTGCTGGTGCCTGCTTGAGCAAACCGATGAACAACAGGAAGACAAGTGATACAAGTGATACAAGTAAAGCTATAGAAGTGAATGAAGTCAGAAAAGGGGATTGAGTGGTTGGAGAAATAATACAGTGGAAAGGGGATTTGCTTTACATATGGTCAACTTAGGTTTGATCCAGCATTTCAAATGGTTCTATTAACCATAGGAGGATTGATTCCTGAGTGCAGAGGCAGGAATAAACCTTGTTCATCACCTAGTGTGGCCCCAAAAAAAAACTAACAAAAAGAAATGGGGTTTTGAGTAATGGCGGCTTTGGTAAAATCAACCATGCAAGTAACCAGTTATAAAAATACTAGATGAAATGATGCTTTTTATTTATTTAATGTGTTTGATCACATTCTTCTTTTTTACACAAATATGTAATAATGACTGAAATGTGATTAGCATTAATTGCAGTCTAGATGGTAATGATCATGATAACTAGTAAATTACCACCAACCAGAATAACTTTGACATCATTTATGTGAAAAATACATATTTTATTTCCTGTGATTTCATTGAATTGCTCTTTGAAAGTCTTTGCACTAAAAACTGTGATTAGGGTTGGAGAGATTGTGGAGGCATGTCTCTTACCTTCTAATGTGTTTGCATAGCTGAATGCTGCCTTTACATCAAGAAATACAAAAAGTTCTTGAATCCAGCACCTGTATATTGTAAGGGGTTCACTCTTTCATTATGCATTTCATGTAGCATATGACAGCTGTCTTTCACAATTCAAAAATATTAACTAAATACAATAGCAGAAAGTCTGTTATTAAAATCCAAGAAATAAAAGATAAAAAGGAATTGATGTTCTATTTTTCTTTTTATAATTTAAATACTATGATTTACAAAGTTGATCATGAATCAGTTTATTATAGAAATTCAATTTTCAAGCATCAATCCCATATATCAATAGTGTGACCTTACCTTCACCAGTGTCCCTAATGCCTCCATCAATCCCCCAAGTCAATCCCTTAGCAGACACAAACAAGTTTACTTCACATTGCTTGTTATAACAAAGCGCAAATGGTAAATTTAAAGATATATCAATAAAGCAAAACTGTGATAATTATGTCTCACAATGGTGCTAATGTTACTGTCAAGGAATCTTATCCCCTTCGAGAGACAGAGTCACACAAGAACGCAATGAACAAAGCAGAGTTTATTGTGCTGGCTAGCCAGGGTACAGCTCCCACACAGACTTGCAGGTCGAAATAGGCAGGAGGGACCTTGAGCCTTCTCAAAGGCGCCCTTATGAAGGTTCTTGCTGACCATTACAGCAGATGCTGCACAGTACATAGCCAATTAGTTTGTAATGCCTTATCTCCGGCCTATCCCCTCAAGGTACATCACTTCTTAGCAGATAGGTGTGCGGTTACATGAGCAAGTAGGCAGGGCACATCTCACACTTATGCAGGGTCATCTCTCTTGACCTATCCACCCAGGCAGGGCTCATCTTGTTCACCGTAGGCCCATCTAGGCGGGGCATGTCTCACCGGCCATATCCCATTCAGGCCTGGCACGTCTTGCACACATACCAGGTCAACTTCCTGCCTTGCCCAGAGTCCAAAGTCATTTACCTTGCCCTGCACACATTCCACAGGTCCTGCTCCTGTTTACCTTATTCTGGGGAGAGAGGCATCAGCACCCAGGGCAGCAGCACCCAGGATAGGTGGAGGGGGCGTTTACTGATCGCTGTTGGAGGAAATCTGAGACAAACTACAATTCTTTCATTCCCTATCCTTTCACTACTAAAGCTCTTCTCTGAGAACTTACTGAGCTGGTTGGTGCTAGTTGAACTTTTCGTCTTTGCTTCTGCTCATTGAGCTTGGTGAGTTTCCGAATAACTATCCCTTCATTTTGCAGTGCTCCTACTATGCTGCCAGTAATGTGAAATCTGGAGGTATGGCATATGTGACCCTGTGCTTCAAGAGCTAAGAAGCTAGGAAAACTTGACAACTTGGCAGATTGATGAGGTTCATTTTCAGAGCTAGACCATATA
Organism: Cryptotis parvus; assembly: GCA_021461705.1. Taxonomy (NCBI): domain Eukaryota; kingdom Metazoa; phylum Chordata; class Mammalia; order Eulipotyphla; family Soricidae; genus Cryptotis; species Cryptotis parvus. Next base: position 87,329 of record JAJIBD010007817.1, on the reverse strand, counting down.
TATATATATATATATATATATATATATATATATATATATATATATATATATACTCCACAACTTGTCAGATCTCCATTCAGCAGAAAAGCTGATCTTTCCCTGTGTCAGATATATATATATGGTCTAGCTCTGAATATATATATATATATATATATATATATATATATATATAAATTCTTCAATATAATTATTGAAGAATATCTGCAGGACCTTCCAATGGGAAGCAAAATCTGTCCTGACCCAGTGAATCAACATTATATAATAAATTGCTGTGCATATAGCATTTTTAGGCCATCCTAACATTTTATGGAACTTGAAAGAAATTGCAATGATTTTCTAATCAGAACGTTAAAAATGCCTAATTTGTCATATCAAATCTTGGTGGAGATAATAAATTTGCACCTAGAGATTAATATTAAAACAGAATATAAAATAAGGCATGGGTATTATTAGTTACATGAGGGCCACCATTTTCAACAACCAGACTCCACAGCTCATCAGAGCTCCACCCAGCAGTAGAGCTGATCACAAGCCCTGCTCATCAGACCACCCTACAGCACAAATTTCAAGCACAGATATGCCTGATACAAGGACTCAGATACACGGGACAGAGCTGCTACCAGCTCTCCCCTGTGCCCAGCTGATCATGAGGCCTCCAGGAAGGAAGGTGTATTCTAGCCCTGGCCCACCTTCCCAGCAGAGCTTCTCAAGAAGCCAGAGGAACCCCCCACACCATGAGGCCAAGGCCGCCATTTTCAACATCCAGACTCCACAACTTGTCAGATCTCCACCCAGCAGAAAAGCTGGTCTTTCCCTGTGTCACATGGGCTCTTTGCAGCTGTGTGGTTCATCAATAAATGCACAAGATGAGAGGCTACTACAAGAGTATCTGGCCCACATGGCAGAGCCTGGAAAGCTACCCATTTGATATGCCAAAAATCCAGTAACAATTATAGACTTCATTCCCATGACCCGAAAGAATGGTTTGAGGCTCTTCATGTTCCTAGAGCGAGCAGATGCCCTTGGGCTACACTAGCATATGACAAGACATATGGAGTTGTTTCCAGTGCCCCTAGATCAAATCGATGAACAACTGGAAAACAAATGAAGACAAGTGATTATTAGTTCAGGTGGCGGTCAAATGAATTTACTTATTCATCATTTTCATTGTGAAATAATCTATGAATTAATAGCAAAAATGAATAGAGAACTAAGTATCACTTCACTATCACTTATCTTCCCATTGTTCATTGATTTGCTTGAGCAGGCACCAGTAATGTGTCCGTTCATTGGGAATGAGGTTCATTATTATTACTGTTTTTGGCATATAATGCACCACAGGGAGCTTGTCAGGTGCTGCTGTGGCTCTGCATTCATCCCCGGGGGACCAGACTTTTTCTGACATAGAAAAAGACTATGAAAAGATGGTCTATGTCAGACCATCAACCATCCAGGTCCCACGGGGGCAGAGCTCTGGGTGTAGACAAGCCTGTCTCCCTGTCTGCCACCTGCCGACACAGATGGGCACTGCAGCCACACCTGCAACATCTCAAGGGGCATGTGGCAGGCAGAAAACTAAGTATTAAATGTTAATCTAAAAAGGCCTATGTTGAAGCATCTGACAGTGCATGGACAGGAATGAGTGCTATGACTTATATAAGTAATGTATTATCAAAAATTGAAATAATTTATCTTTTATAGTCATTTTATGTAAAATTCTTAAAGCCTTTAAGTCTGTATAATAAAGAAATATTATGTTGTATTTTTGATTATAAAGCTAACTGTGGAGGTGGAGGAAAGGGCATAGGAGCCCAAATCCAAGTCTGGCCAGTGTGACCCCTCCCCGCACATGTGAGCAAACCCTTGGAGCAATGTTGGACTTGGCCAGGGTCCACCCTTTCCTCCACCTCCATGCCAGCTATCCCGAAGAGAGACATGCCAGACCCACAGCTCCATCAGCAACCCCGGAAAAGATCCAGACCCAACCACTCCAAAGCCACAGCTGTGTCTCTTGACCACATGTGGAAACAACCCATGGAGCTGAACCGGTGGTTGGTAAGGGGCTCAGCCAGTCCCTGACCGGAGTCCAACATTGCTTCAATGGTTCGCTCACACATGCAGGGGAGGAGCCACGCTGGCTGGACTTGGAGTGGGCATTTGGGCTCCTTCACCCTTTCCTCCACTGCAGTGTCAGCTACCCCAGAAGAGAGACATGCCAGACCCAAAGCTCCATTGGTGCGCAGCTGCAGAGTGGTTGCATGACAGTCTGAAATAGTACTAGATGTTAGGATCAGATCCTTCCCGGGATCTTTCACATTTATACACTGTATACAGAACTAGGCAGGTTCTAGTTGTGACCCTTCATCCCAATGAGCCTAGCAGAAAGCCAGAGCAACCCTCACACCATGAGGTCAGTCATTTTCAACATCCAGACTCCACAGCTCTTCAGAGCTCTGCCCAAGAGAAAACCTGATCTTTCCCCTTTGAGTTTCATCAGTAAATGAACGAGATGAGAGCCTTCTGAGAGTATACCAACTACACAACAGAGCCTGGCAAGCTACCCCGGCTTTATTTGATATGCCAAAAAAAAAGTAACAATTATGGACCCCGTTCCCATGACATGAAGGATGATTTTCCTTTCCTGGAGCAAGCAGATGCCCGTGAGGTACAGTTGCTTGCAACAGGATGTATGGATATGTCACCAGTTCCAGCTCGAGGAAATTGATGAACAACAGGAAGACAAGTGACAAGTGAAATGAAAGATAGCTATATTCTAGAAGACACCAAATGTAATTTTATAATGCAATTATAGTTCCAATAACTTAAAAACAAATATAAGTATTAAGCTTATAGAGTACTCATATTATGTAATTGATATATCACTTGAATCACTTGTGTCACTTGTGTTCCTGTTGTTCATCGATTTACTCTAGCAAATTTAAATTTTACTGGGAAATCTTAAATTATCTATCATATAAATAAATGAAAAGAATGAGAACTTTTAACCTGGGTAAGGGTTACTTTCTAATAAGGAGAAATAAGTCAGAGTCAGAAAAACAAAGAAAGTAATGGTTTAAAACAGCTGGGATAAAAAAAAGTTGAAGATTTGCTGACAGGGATGTAGATTGGAGAGGACACTTTTTAATCCGAAATATCTCCCATAATTGGGACACTTAAGTTACTGAAGTAATGCTCTTAAGAAGCAAGTTGACATTTAATGACTTGTTAATCCAGACTTTGTAATGAAGATTTTGAATAAATCAATTTTAAAAAATCTTAATAATTTTCATGATTTTTGAAGCAAAAATATAGAGGGTAAGAATAACTTGTCCCTTTTACCTAATTAAATTTATATTTTGTTAAATATTTCACATAATTTAAAAAATAGATATTTTACTATTTAATAAGGAAAATTATATGGTTATAAAACCATAAGATTGTAAGTTCATAAACTCATCACTAAGGTCATAAAACCATTTTGCTATTTCCAATCTAGGAGTTCAAATTTAAAATGCGGCACTGTATCAGTTTTTTATACTTGATTATTGGTTGCAGACATGAGCTATCTGGCAGGAAAATGGCAAGGTAGTTTAGATACCCTCTTAGTGTGTATCCAAACCACTAAGATAATTTTGTATTCATCATTTGTTGGATGACAGGCTAGCTAATCTGGAAGCTTTGTTGTTTTGCCCACTCACAGCTTAATCTATTTAAGCCAAGGTTCATTCTAATGAGACCTCTCTTCGATGTAAATACTGCTAGAGGGTGTGGCAATTACAGAAGTCACCTTGACTCTGAATAACTTCTGACTTATACATCTACTAAGACTTCTATGTTTTCTAGATTGGGCACAGCTCCTCTTTATGTCCACTGCACCCAGCGTGGGACAGTAAGAATTTACCAGGAGACTACCACCCTGGCTACGTTGAGACTATAGAAGACTATAGGAAGGATCATACTAGTTTGCTCTAAGCAGGCGAGTATGACCCTTTCAGTATATGGAGAACAAGATACTCAGAGTCACCCTGGTGCAGATAATAAATAAGAAGGAACTTGTTGGTACCATCTAGATTACATGAAGCTCATGAAACTAAGATGTTTTACTTTATATCAGCCCCCTCTCTCCAATGTTTTACATAAGAGAAAATCTCAGGATTAGTCCTTGGCATAATCTTTGTTTATACCTGAAATCGGTAGTGGCATCACCCTTCTACTCTCTGTTTAGGGTTCTTTGTTGACATGACCCTCCCTGGATTACTTTGGTGTATATAAGGGGACTGACTTGAGGCCCCTTCTGCTTTTGGCTTTTGATCCTTGACTTTTTGCTCCTTGGCCTTTTGCTCCTTCTTTTGGGTAGGACTCCTCTCGGGTGAGATCCTCTCTCTTTGGTGGGAGACGTAGACTCTTTTATATGGTCTAAGTTCTGACCAGAGCTAGAGTTCTTTCATTATATTGGATTGTGGTGTTAGAGCTTTTATACTATTAAAAGCCTTTTTTGGAACTGTGCCGGACTCATGAGTTTTCATCCGTTCTCCCGGAGTCCTCGGAGGTAGAAGAGAACTTCTGTTCTGTCACTGTCGGGGATAATGGTGGCATCCCTGACAATCATTGATAATTTTCACACAATGTGGAAATGGTTAAAACCATGTTCACAAATTATGAGGTTCCATCATTTTAAATATGTGTGTTTTTAACATTTTAAAGTTTATTTGGATATATGGGCTTCTTTACTTTGTTCCCTAGTAAACAAGATACCTTTATTCTTAACAGTAATGATTTATTATTTCTGAAAGTCACCTGGCCCAAAGAAATATTATATTGTAACTAAAGGTATATTATTACCTTTAAAATGTTAAAAATATTCATTTTAGAGCCATATAATCAACCTAAGACTCAATACATTAAACTGGAGGCCGTAGGGGAAAAGCATGACACTGATTAGTGACTATGTCCCTATTTGATGCACCAAAAGACAGCAGAAAAATCTTTCGTGACAGCTGTCTGTTGTTATTAATGCAATGCAGGTGAAAGTTAAACAAATATTATTGAAGCTGTCGATATCTGTTTCTAGTAGAATTAAAAGAAAACTGCATATATTACTTGAAATACACTTTTAGATAAGATTTAGTAGGCTGAAAGCTAAGCAGATCATAGTTTGAGGAATATTTCTGGGGGCTTATCACAAAACATATTAAATGATCACATTTTTACCTTGAAACTAGTTCATAGGTGTTTTCCATGGGGGAAATTGAACTAATCTACAGAAATCTTGCTTTAAATTCATCCTGATTAATTTACTTATGATTCTAGACACTAATCTAACTAGACCTTTTTTTTTTGCCTTTTTTGGGTCACACCCAGCAATGCTCAGGGGCTACTCCTGGCTCTGCACTCAGGAATTACTCCTGGTGGTGCTTGGGGGACCATATGGGATGCCGGGATAGAAACCAGGCCGGCAGAGGCCGGCCTAGTGCAGGGCAAACCCGCTGGGCTATTGCTCTTGCCCCTAACTAGACTTTTTAAATTGGTTTCATTTTAGATATTATATTCTCTGATTCTCATTTAATATTTAATGCATAGTTTATAAATTTACCCTCTTAAAGAATATTTTCTTTTATCTGCTTTTATGCAAGCCTTTTAAGGGAATTTATAAGACAAAGATTGGCAAATTAATATAGCAGCTTGTAAAATTGCAGAGCTGCTATTGCTTTTCCATATTTTCAAGTTAAAATTCTGGTAAATTCTCTAATACCATTATTTCATTTTATAACCCCATGTTTGATAGTCAACAGAATTCCCAAACACTAACAGGTAATAGCTAAAACATCAATATTTAAAGTATCTGTTTTATTTTGTTTTGCTTTTTTGGGTCACATCTGGTGATGCTCAGGGACTGTTTCTGGATTTGCAGTCAGGAATTACTCCTGATGGTGCTTGGGGGACCATATGGAATGCCAAGATTGAGTGGTTTGACCATGTGTACAGCAAATGACTTACCCACTGTACTATCGCTCCAGCCCTGTTTTTCAGGTTTTAGGATGAAATAAATATTCCTGTTAAGACTCTTAGCAGATCAATTAAGTGTAGACTACTGCTCTTCTAATAATGCTATACTAGTTATTCTAATGTAATTTCACCATTATTGTTTCTACAAACTTAGGTGAAATAGTTCTTAACTATTTAAAAAATAATTTGAATATGTACTATTGAAAGGTGACATTAACATCGTTTTGTAGAAAACCTGGACTACTCAGTGTTAAATCTTGTTCTATCTATAGAAAAAAATAGTTTAATAATCCAAAGTAAGATGTGTTATTGATCTCACGCAACATAGTAGAAAGAAGATAAAATTTTGAGTTGTGAAGAATTAGCTATTTTAAAGGGCTAGATAGAAACAGCTGGTAAGACCATGAAATGGTTGATCACTCCACAGCACTTCATAAGAGCCCCTAAGCAGAACGGAAGTAATCCTTGAGCACAGTGCCAAGAGTAAGCCCTGAGGAGCAATGGGTGTGACCCCCAAATCAAAGAAGGGGAAAAAAAATAGAAAAGAATTTTCCTTTTTACAGCTATAACAGAAATAACAGAGGGCAGCCACAGTTTAACCTTTGACTATATATTAGTTGAAAATAAATTCATAGAATACTACTGGCTTAAGTTCGAGCCCAGGTAGGCAGCTCCAAGAGGCGGGAATCACTGGGAAGTCGCCAGATGGAGGCGTGGTCGTCCCTTCCCCCTTCCATCTTGTCGAGCCTGGTGGCCCTGCCCACGAACTGCCCACGGGCCAGCATACAGGGGCCTCATGGACGGCTGGGGAGGCTGGTGCTCGGCTCGCGCGGGGCCTAGCTGACCATGGAACCCCGAGGAGGGCAGATGGGTTTTGGGGAGGGCCCGTTGCCTCTGAGGGGTCCCGGAAGCAGCCGGATGAGACTCGCCCATTACACTAGCCACCATTTTTGCTGTCCGGACGCTGCGAAACTGCCTCAGACCAGATCAACAGAGCAAAAGCCAGTTCGAGCCCAGGTCGCACGGCCGTTTGCGGCCGCACGGTCCACTAAAATAGTGAAACAGTAATGTCTTTTAATGCACTGCATTCAACGAAGAGCAGGAAAGTTTGTTGGGAAGGAGATATAAAGAGGAAAGAAATGACATACAGAACCCGCCAAGTGGTTGAGGGGGGGGAGGGGAGGAGAGAGGTGGGGACTTTGGTGATGGGAGATGGGTTTGGGTGGAGGGTGCGTGTAGAACCAATGTTCTGTAGAACCAATGCTCTACATGAGCATCTTTCAATTAAAAAAAAAAAGAGGTGGAATCTACCACAAACATGTGGGAATCAGTGGTTAGGTAGGACAGAGAAGGGAACAGTGTGCTAATATTTGTCAAAAATGATGGTGCCAGCCTAGAACTGAGCATTGAATATAGGAAGAAAGATGTACATGATGATCTCTGAATGTGTGTATTGCAATCCACAATGTGTAAGAGAAGAGAGGGGGAGAGAGAGAGAGGAGATAGGGAACTTGCCATGGAGGCGGGCTAGGGGAGGGGGAGGGAAGTGGGGACATTGGTGGTGGGAAGTGGGCATTGGTGGAGGGATGGGTGCTGGAACACTGTATGACGGAAACCCAAACATGAACATCTTTGTAATTGTATGTCACATGGCGGTGTAATAAAATATTTAAAATAAAAATAAAAAAAAGAATACTACTGGCTTAGTCAATTTTGAGAACTGCTTATGAAATTTTAATTCCTAAGGTAATATAAAAATTTATATAGAGACAGATATACAGGTTGTTTAACTGCTTGTGCTTTAAAAATATTTGAATAACCTTTGTAAAAGTATATGAAATAGGCAAAGAGTGAGACGCTAGGTTATACATAAAGGAAATTTGATGAGCCCAAATACCAAGATAGTTATGAATAATTTATAAATTTTGTATTTTATACTAATTTTCTACTGTAAATATATTCTCTAAATGAAGTCTCATGTTGTTTTACTAGTCTTATCTCCTGTATATTCAAATATGCAAATAAATCTTAGATGATGCAAAATAAACATCTCTATATACTGATGCTAATCTGTCCTCTTCTCCACAAAATATAATTAATTTTATTGCTGATTTATTGTTTTACTATTTATCTAGTTATTGACTGATTTGTCCTTAACAGAATGTTCTTGAGTTTATAATAAACTAAACTTCAACAAAGTTAGGTTAAGTTAGCGGACACTTTTCTTATGACATATGTCTCGACACTCAACCATACTGCATCATATGTCTAAATATTTATTTCATTATTCATCTATTTTGGCTTTTTGGTTTCACCTAGTGATGCTCAGAGTTTCCTTCTGCTCAGTGCTCAGGAACTACTCTTGACGGTGCTGAGAGGACTATAAGATATGCCATGAATAGAACCCATGTCCACAACATGCAAGGCAAACACCCTACCTGCCATACTATTGCTCCAGCCTCAAGTCTAAATATTTAAAGCAAACAGATGATACAAGCATTGAACCTAATTATTTCTACCTTGAATTTTCAGTTTGGATTTTTATGTCTCAGGATATTTTCTAGAATAAAGGTGATGAACTCTATTCCTGTAGCCTGGCTCTCATTGGTGGTTTTAAAAAGCAATGATCCTCTCCAGGCACCTTCCCTTGGGGCATGGCTGGCCAGGCGGGCATGTGGTGAAAGTGGTAGAGCCCCAGGCCTCTGGCAGAAAGCGAAATTACAGGCCCCAGAAATCCAGCAGAAGAGGAATTAAATGGGGTAATTCCAGCACCCACGCCAGGTCCCTTTATCCCCAGACGGAAGAGGAGAATATCTTCTTCAGAGCATCTCTGGATCCCTACCTGATAGTGAAGAAGAAACAGTACCTCAGAAGAATTCACCCATGAAGCACCACATCACCATAGGAAAACAACGCAGATGAAGAAACCAACCCTGAAGACTCAAAAAAGAATACAGACATACATAATCTCTCTGACAAGGAATTCAGAGAAGAAATTGAGAGGATGTTTAATGAGCTCAATGACAAAATGGAATAGATGTCCAATAAAATACAGGAGAACATAAATGAAGCAGTAGAAAAGGCAGTCAATAAATTACAGGAGGAAATGAGGGCAGAAGTGAGAACAATGCAAAAAGAAATATCAACACTAAAAAACATAGAAGATGAAATAAAAAAAGCAACAGGGGCTCTCAACAGCAGGATGATAACAGTGGAAGACAGAGTCCATGAGACTGGGATGAAATACAGAAAGTAATTAGGCAAGTACACAAAATGGAAAAAGACTGAAAAACAGATCAAGAGGAACAGAGAATGTTGCGATGAATCCAGGAAGAACAACATAAGAATCATCAGAGTCCAGAGGGACAGGAATGCAACCCCAAGGAAATAATAACAGTTAAAGACATCCTTGCTGAAAAGTTCCCAGAGTTAAAAGATGAAGGCATTCAGATTCAGGAAGCCCCAAGGGTACTAGCAAAAAAACGACCCCAAAAGAAAGACTCCAAGACATATCCTTGTCAAAATAATGGATGTCATAGATACACAATCCTTCGAGTGGCAAGATCAAAAGAAGGAAATTGTATACAAAGGAATATCCATTAAACTTTCAGCAGGCCTATCAGAAGAGATCCTCCAAGTCTGAAGGCAGTGGTTGGATATAGTGGAAAAACTCAAGGAAATGAATGCCACGCCAAGAATTCTATACCTGGCTAAACTCAGATTTGAAGGATAGATACACAACTTCTTGGATAAACAACAGCTCAGGAACTTCGGAGACTCAAAAGCAACCTAAAAGAAGGGCTGAAAGAGCTTCTCTAAGTGAGACAAAACCCAAGGAACAACAAACTTATTCAGAAAGAAGGCACATAATCCCATGACAATAGTCTCTCTCAATTTCAATGGTCTAAATGCACAAGTTAAGAGACACAGAGTGACAAAATGGACCAAAAAATTGAATCCAGGGAAGTAAACGGACATTTTGAACTCTCACACCGGCCTGTCTCTACCTCAGGTATTCTCCCTGGGGTGTGCAGCAAGCCAGGCTGGCAGCCACTCACGCGGCCGCTTATTAATACAAAAACTAGGAAATTCAACACCAAGGGAAGGTAATACACTCAAGAAAAAAGAAACAGTACACTAGAGGAATCTATCCCTGAACACCACAACACCATGGGGAAACAACATAGATCCCCAGTTCGAAGAACAGATGAAGGAATCAACCCCGAAGACTCAAAAAAGAATGCAGATGTGCATGATCTCTCTGAAAATGAATTTAGAGAAGAAATTGTTAGGATGTTTAAGGAGCTCAACGAAAAAATGGAGCAGATGTCCAATAAAATATAGAAGAACATAAACGAAGCAGTTGAAAGGGCAGTCAATAAATTAAGAGAGGAAATGAGAGCAGAAAATAAAAACCATGCAAATAGAAATATCATCGCTTAAAAACTCAGTCCCTGCTCGGGATTCCCTTCCTGAGGGGTGTATCTAGATTAACCCCAGATGGTCCCCGTGGTGGTTTTTAGCCTCAGCATAGCTGTGGAATATTCTCCTGGGGAAATCCCACAACTCTTCCCCGTCTACTAATGGACATGTAGCTTATCTCCAGGGTCAGACAATTAGAAACGGAGTTTCAGTGAGTATCCTTGTAGATGAACCTTGGCAGAAACGATGGCTCACTCTTTTGAGTCTGTGTGGAGGAGTAGCAGCATTGTGCCTTGATTTTATTTATTTATTTATTTATTTATTTATTTATTTATTTATTTATTTATTTATTTATTTATTTTCTGCTGGGAGGAGCTCCACCCAGCAGACCAGCCTATCACAGCCCGGCTAATCGAGATCCACCCTGTAGCAGTCTTTTTTTTAAATCCGCCCAGACTTCCAAGCGGTTCATCAATATGCTGGATTTAGAGATGACTACAAGAGTATGCTACCAGCACGGCAGAGCCTGGCAAGTTACCCATGTCATATTTGATATGCCAAATACCAGTAAAATTATAGACCCTATTACCATGACCTGATGGAATGGTTTGAGGCTCTTTATGTTCCTGGAGCAAGCAGGTGCCCTTGGGCTCTACTTGCATGAGACAGGTCATATGGAGATGTTACTGGTGCCTGCTCGGGCAAATTGATGATGAACGGGAAGACAGTGATACAGTGAAAAACTCAGTAAATGAAATAAAAAAACACAATAGGGGCTCTCAACAGCAGGATGACAGCAGTGGAAGAGAGAATCAGTGAGACTGAAGATGAGCTGCAAAAGCACTCAGAGAACTACATAAGACGGAAAAGACCAGAAAATGGATCAGCAATGGAACAGAGTACAATGGCATGAAGCCAGGCAGAACAAAATAAGAATCATCAGCATCCCAGAGGAACAGGAAAGTAACCCCAAGGAAATTAAAACATTTAAAAACATCCTGGCTTGGGGGCCGGAGCGATAGCCCAGAGGGTAGGGCGTTGTGCCTTGCACGTGGCCAGCCTGTGCTGGCCTCGGTTCGAACCCTGGCATCCCATTTGGTCCCCCGAGCACCGCCAGGAGTAATTCCTGAGTGCAGAGCCAGGAGAAACCCCTGAGCATTGCCGGGTGTGACCCAGAAAGCAAAAAAAAAAAAGCAGAGTCCCTCAAGGGCATTTGCCTTTCACATGGCTGGCCTGTGCCGGCCTGGGTTCGATCCCTGGCATCCCATATGGTCCCCTGAGCACCGCCAGGAGTAATTCCTGAGTGCATAGCCAGGAGTAACCCCTGAGCATTGCCGGGTGTGAGCCAAAAAGCAAAAAAAAAACATCCTGGCTGAACAGTTCCCCGAGTTAAAGGACGAAGGCATCCAGATCCAAGAAGCACGACGCATACCAGCAAGAAGAGACCCCAATAGAAAGACCCCAAGACACATCCTAGTCAAAGTAATGGATGCCATAGACAGAGACATAATTCTTCAGGCAGCAAGATCAAAGAAGGAAATCATATACAAAGGAGAATCCATTCGACTTTCAGCAGACTTCTCAGAAGACACCCTCCAAGCACACAGACAGTGGTGGGATATAGTAGGAAAACTCAATGAAATGAAGGCCTCAGCAAGAATTCTTTATCCAGCTAAACTCTCACTCAGATTTGAAGGACAGATATACAACTTCCTGGATAAACAACAGCTTAGGAACTTTGTAAAATCAAAACCAACCTTAAAAGAAGAACTGAAAGATCTACTCTAAGACTAGACATAACCAAAAGAACAACCAACCTATACAGACAGATGGCACAAAATTCCATGACAATAGTCTCTCTCAATGTCAATGGTCTAAATGCACCAGTTAAGAGACACAGAGTGGAAAATGTATCAAAAAATTGAATCCGACATTCTGCTGCCTTCAAGAAACACACTTGAGCAATCAGAGCAAAGACAGGCTCAAAATAAAAGGCTGGAAAACAATCCTTCACTCAAACAACCCATCCAAAAAGGCTGGGGTAGCCATACTGGTAACCTCCAACATAGACTTCATGCTGAAGAAGGTCAGAAGGGACAGTGAAGGTTACTTCTTAATAGTCTTGATCACTTGAATCCCATTATTCATCGATTTGCTCGAGCGGGCGCCAGTAACATTTCCATTGGACCCTATCAAGTGCCAATGTAGCCCAATTGCATCTGGTTGATTCAGGAACATGAAGAGCCTCAAATCGTTCCTTCAGGGTCTTGACAAGGAAGTGTGACCATCTTGTAGGTAGGTGGCCACGTGATCTTTTGACATCCCCTGGGATCCAGTTGGTAATGGCTCTAGTCCAGCGGTTGTCTCCAAATTGCATTACATGTCCAGCCCATCTGATTTTAGATGCCTTGGCAAATGAGACAGCGTCCCTGATTCTGGAATAGCGGCAGATGTCAGAACTCCGAATGCCTTCTCTCACTTGAGTGAGGCGTGATATTCCAAGCATAGCTCTTTCGGTTCCACTCTGGGAGACCCGAATAGCATACTCATCCTGCTTTTGTAGGGCCCAGGTCTCTGAGGCGTATATTAATGCAGGGAGAATGGTGGAGTGAAAGAGATGTGCCCGGAGCCAGAGGTTCTTTATCCTTTTAGCTATTTCTTTGATGCCTTTGAAGGCATTTCATGCAGCATTCTTTCTCCAGAGCAACTCAGGTTTTAGGCCGTTCATGTTGATTTCTCCACCTAGGTACACATAACTGCTGCATTCAGAGATGTTTGTTTATTGAGAGTTAATGGGGCCTCTGGAACTAGTTCATTTTCCATAAACACAGTTTTCTTTAGATTCAGCTGTAGACATATCTTTCCATATTCTCGGTCGAAGTCAGCCAGCATTTGTGCCGCTTGGCTAATGTTTGGTATTATTAGAACTATTCCATCAGTGAAGCTGAGGTGGTGTAGTTGCCGACCTTCTATATTTACTCCCACTCATTCCCATTCTAATTGTGGCATGATGTTCTCGAGAGTGGCGCTGAAGAGTTTTGGTGAAATGGTATCACCCTGTCGAACTCCTCTTTTGGGAATCAATGATCACTTCTTTGTAGAACGGTGAGATCCTGGTGGTGAATCCGTAATACAGCTCACGAAGGATCTTGATGTATTGGGTTTGAACACCCTGTTTCGCTAGGGCTTCGATGACTGCTTCAGTCTCCACAGAATCAAAGGCTTTCTGTAAATCAATGAAGTGAGACAGAGAGGCATCTTGTATTCCCCTACAAACCTCAATGAGCTTGGTTACTGTGTGGATATGGTCAATTGTGCTGAATCCTTTCTAGAAGCCTGCTTGCTCGCATGGTTGTCCTTCATCTAGTGTTCTTCTAATCCTGTTCAGGATGAGTCATGTAAACATCTTGTAGATGACGGACAACAGACAGATGGGACGATAGTTGCCGATGTTGTGAATGTCTCCCTTCTTGAACAGTAGAACTGTCCTGCTGGTTTTCCATTGTGACGGTACCTTGCATTTGGACAGGTAGCGTGTGAAGAGCCGAGCTAGTGTATTGATGAGTACTGAGAGCAGATTCTTCAGGTGTTCGGGTCTGACTTTGTCTGGGCCTGGTGCTCTTCCCTTCTTTACTGACGAGGTGGCATGTTGGATTTCACAAGGGAGAACGTTGGGAATGACATATCCATCCTGTGGAATTTGGTATGTGGGCAGTTGGATGAGGCTATCAAAGAGATTTGAGTAGAAGTCCTGGATAATCTTTTCCATTGCCTTTCTGGAAGATGTGATAGATCCATCAGGGCATCGGAGGGCAGTCATCTTGGTCTTATAGTTGGCGAAGGACAGGCAGGCGGTGCAAATGCTTTTCCCGGCTTCCGCTGCATCTTTCAGTATTTCTGCTCATCTGTCTTTGAGGGTTTCTGTTATCACTTCTCTGCAATGTTTAGCAAGCTTGGACGTTAGCATTTTATCTCCTGAGGCTCGCGCCTTGCCACGTTGGCGAATGAGCTCAAGAGTTTCTGAAGACAGGCATCCTTTTGTGTCTTTCTCTCTCTCAGCATTCTTCACACAATCATGGAGGTGCTGAACCAGTCGGTTGTATTCTTCATCGATGTTGTCAATGGTGGTATCTTCCCATGTTGCTGCAGTGGTGCCAAAGAGTTCCGGAGTTGGTAGTCGTTCTGGGAGTTCTCTTCTTAAATTTTGCAGCCTTTTCTCCCCATTGCGGGAAGTAGAATTTTGCACGAAGGAGACAGTGGTCCGATCCTGTTTGGAATTTGGGGGACGACAGCAACATCGGTCAGACAAAACCGTCGATTGATGATGATGTAGTCAATTTCATTGTGGAACTGTCTGCCAGGAGATTCACATGTCCAACGTTTCGCTTCAGCCTTCTGGAACTGTGAGTTCCCATGAATGGTCTTGGTGGACATGATGAATTCAGATAGTCTCTCACCGTGTTCGTTCCATTCTAGGCCATGGGTCCCAATGTGGAGTTCTTCAGCCAATCCCTCGGTCCTATCTTGGCATTAAAATCACCGACTATGATCTTCTAGAAGGTGTGATGTTTTTTAAAGAACTCCTACAATTCCATGTAGAATTTCTCAATTTCATTTTCTTTGTATGTGGATGTTGGTGCGTAGACATTGAAGATAGAAATTGCTGGCAGTGGGCCACATCTCTTCAAGTGTAATCGTCCTATTCGGTTTGTTAAATATTCAAATGAATCAATGTTGATGGCCATGTTCGTGTTGACCATGACACCAACGCCACCAACGACTCTTTTGTCACATGTTCCAAGGAACAATTCTTCTCCGGTGTCAAATACAGCATTATGCAACTGACGCCTCCTCTCTCAGTCAGACCAATGATGTCGCACTTGATCGTTTGCGCTTGCACCATCAGATCCACAATATATGCTTCCGATGCCAGCGCACGTTCATTGAAAGTACAGACAGTCATTTTAGTCCTTCTTCGTTTTGGCAGCCTAGGATGGCCGTGAAAATTATCAGGCACTGCTTGTTGGCCTTTCTTACTGCTGCCGTATTAAGGGCTCTTTCGGGGTCAGGAAAATAAACATTTCTGCTACTGGATTTGGCATACCGAACACGCATCGGACAGCTTGCCAGGCTCTGCCATATGGGCGCTATATTCTCATTACTTTGTGGGGGATCTCTCAGGGGGTGGGTAGAATATTTATGGTAATTTGGAGGTAAATCGCGCTGCCCGCGAGTGGGCCCGGAAACCAGGAAAGCTCCGTTTCTGCTCTGCGGGGGTGTATCTGTGTCTTAGGCTCAAGCATTCCTGGGCTTGAAATACTCTCTTATGGAGGGGGGGTCACTGCAGGGTGGGTCCTTGTAGGCTAGGTAGGGGTGGGGGCGGGGGGGGGGGGGGGGGGCCCGGGCCGAGGTGGGATCCCAACGGCCTCTTCTTTTCGTCAAGGGATGCATATATCAGGAAGAAATCACGCTATTAAACATATATGCATCCTACAAGGGGCCAAAAAAATGCCTAAAACAACTACTAACATGTTGCAGGACTCCTTTAAGGGCATTTGGCTCAAAACATTAGCACACTAAAGGGCCTAGGTGAGGTGCAGGGAGGGATTATCTAAGGACATTTAACACTCCCTGCTTTCCATAACAATGGGAGGAAGGCCTGAGTTGCATGGGTATAAACTAGCCGGTTTTCACTCTCCTGGCGCTTCTTTGGGGGCTGTTGCTCGCTGTGAGCGGTTGCCCTGCTTGGAAGTGTTCTTCTCCTTTCCCAAAGCCTATACACGTGGTGGTCGCCATCTTGGCCTACACGTGGCTGGGGTTCCCAGCCTGGAATCCTAAGCATCGGGTTTTTCCTTTTTGCTGATTTGTATGCCTGAACCTGTGATAAGTAAAGTCTTTTAAAACCTCATCGGATCCCTGAGTGCTCATCCATTCCTCGCCGGCTTCGGAGGTAGAAGGGAACTCGCTTCCCGGCACTGTCGGGACCCCGCGGAGCGCCCCGACATTTGGCGTCCCCTTTGTGTGGGCACCACGAACATCGTCTGGTCTAATTATCATCAGACAGAGATCATCTGCCTCCGAACCGTGAGTAAAATGATGGATATCTCATGGTATAGATACATTGTATCTTTTATTGGCTCAGAACCATACATAGCCCAGTCTATAAAGTTCCTTTCTGAGAACTACTCTATCTTATCACAAATCATCTGGGTCCTTGCGATTTTTAAACTGTACCTTTGCGTAAGGACAATGTTTAATAGAGAGAGGGAAGAAAGTAATAAATTGAATGCAATCTTAAGGGACGAGATTTACTCAGCGATTGAAGAAATAAGTGAGGATCATAAAGCTACAGGTAGACTGGTTTTAAAGCTTGAGGACAGAATTATTAAACAGAGTTTAAAATTTGAAAAGAAATTAGAAGAACAGGAAAGTAAAATTATTAACCAGATTTTAAAATTTGAGGGAAAATTAGAAGAACAGGATTTAAAATTCAAGGAAAAATTAGAAGAACAGGATTTAAAATTCAAAGAAAAATTAGAAGAACAGGAAAGTAAAATTATTAAACAGGATTTAAAATTTGAAGTAAAGTTTGAAGAGCAGAAGAAGGATATCGATAAAATCAGCATTATCTTAGAGGAAGAAATGGACAGACAGAGAGATAGAATAGATGGACAAAAAGAGGAGGTTTGGAAGTTACACATAAGATTGAAAGAACAAAAGGAAGAAACATATAGGAAACTTGAAAACTTAAACCAAGAAATGGATGTGTTACACAGGGAGATTTCTGATTTCATAACTTATCAATCAGGACCTAGCGCATACCCAATACTGAGGCGTGAACCAACTAAAAGCCGTTCACAAACACGCCCCAAAACTGTAGACTTGAAAAGGTGTATACATTCCCAGCAAAAAAAATCTAAAAAAGAATTCTAATGTGGCTGATAACCCAGAGGAGGCAAATTCCCAAGCTGAAAATCTCTCCAGAGTTAATACCCTCAATGGGGTAGATGTTCCTCTGCCAGATACTACAAGCTCTGATGAGGAAGAAGGGGAGAAACAGATTAGCTCGAGTCAAAGAGCAAAGCCCAGCAATCTTTCTCATGACCAATCTAAAGATAAAGTAAAACCGATTCATGAAGACTTAAAAATTGAGGCAATAACCCCGTTTAGGAAGGCTTGCGACAGGTTTGGAATATCAAGTCCTTATACTTTAAAATATTTAGCTGATTGGAGGCGAAAGTAGTCAGTGGGTATTGGGAGACTTTGAAACGGTAGCCGATACTTGTCTAAACAAATCACAGTACATGCAATGGCATATGTGGTATGCAGATGGGGTTAACCAGAATATTGACACTTTAAGAGAAAAGGAATCAGGCCATACTATAACTTTTGCCATGCTAAAAGGTGAAGGTGAATGGAAAAATAAAGCAAAACAAGCGACATTACCTGAACCTATTTTAAAATTCGTTCGGGAGACAGCATTAAAGGCGTGGGAAAGAGTAGGTTCCGACCCAGAATTTCTAGGTAGCTATACAAAAATTTACCAGGGTCGTGATGAACCATACTTTGATTTTGTTGGGGAGATTATGTGAAACAATCCAAAGACAGGTTCAAGACCCAACCACTCAAGAAATCCTAAAGCGAAACTTAGCATATGAGAATGCTAATCAAAAATGTCGAGCATTACTATATGGTATTAGGGAAAAGGATGACCTCATGGGGTATCTAAAGGCCTGTAGAAATGTCGGTTTAACCTCCCATAAAACACAGGATGATATAGAGGCTTATCCCATACAGCAGGGAGGATCAGGAGAGGGATGAAATGTCAGACAGCTCTAGGGGGAGAAACAAGTCAGACAGCTCTAGGGGGAGAAACAATAAACTTCAAAAGGATAAACAATAATCGGAGAAACTATTCTAATAATCGCAGCTCCACCCCTCGAAGGGCCCCACCTGGACCATGCCCAAGGTGCAGAAAAGGAAAACACTGGGCCAGAGACTGTCGGTCTTGGAGGCGAAGTCAGCCTCAGGCTTCATCTGGACAGATAACCTGCTTTAGCTGCGGAAAGAAGGGACACACCCGTAGAGATTGCCCATCTTCTAAAACTATCAATACAGGGCAACATTCTAATAATCCCTTTATAGGAAATGTTACATGGACCCCCTCCCAGGTTCTACAAGCTCCGCAGGCTCAAATAACATCTATTCCTCCCCTAATGCGGGAAACTGGGTGGGGGCCAGCCCCAGGCCCAGCTTAATCCAGGGGCACTCTCCTTCATTTCACCTGCCCAGTATCCTCCGAATCAGAATCCACAGAATTACAGTCAATAAATGCTCTCTGGCCTACCCCATCAGGCAGTGACAGTCTCGACATTCTCTGCCCTAAGACTGTCACAATATACCCAAGTCAAGACCCCTACATGCTAAAAACAGGGATAAAAGGACCTGCTCCCCCAGGTAGTATGGGTTTAATTCAGGGGAGCAATTGGCTGAAATTTAAGGGAATTATGGTGCATTTCGGACTTCTGGATCCTGAATCTCATGGAGAGATAATACTGTCAATATCTGTGCCAACCAAATGGACTTTTAAAAAAGGGGAACCACTTGCCAAACTATTATTATTTTTTGAGGATCCGTGTAGTCAGTCCGAACACCCTACAGCTGGTGGCTTAAACAGTACCAACCATTCTGCCAACTTCATTGTTGGTTATGCAGCCACACAGAACCAAGCCCACCAGACACCTGCTAACTATCTAGTTGGGTACACTGCTAGAATTTCTCAGGCCAAGCGGCCGGTTATACCCATCGAAATTTATAAAAGGAAATTCAAAGGCATGTTGGATACAGGGGCAGACATATCCATAATCTCCACCAAGTATTGGCCCTCTAACTGGGCCCTAAAGAAAGTGTCCCATAGCCTGAGCGGGGTAGGCAATATCTCCTCCTCTCTTCTCCGACAGAGTTCCAGGTGGCTGCTGTGTATTGGCCCTGAAGGGAATGTAGCCATGTTCCAGCCTTATATAGCCCCTATGCCTTTAACTTTATGGGGTCGAGACATGCTGGAGCAGTGGGGGGGTAGTAATCCACATACCTCGTCCAATTCCCCGTCGAGCACCAATTCCAGCTCTCCATAATAAGCCTAACACCGGAGTAACCCTTTTTTAATTGGGGGCCGCTGTGGTTAAGCTCCCACTACCTATCCGGTATTCAGTGGAAGTCTGACAAACCTATATGGACACCACAGTGGCCCCTCAATACCAAAAAGTTAGAGGCGCTAACAAATCTAGTGGAATAACAGCTGAAATTAGGACATATTGAGGAAACGTTTTCAGAATGGAATTCTCCTGTTTTTGTAATACAGAAAAAATCAGGCAAATGGCGTTTGCTGATTGACTTAAGGAATGTAAATTCTACTATGGTCCCCATGGGAGCCCTACAACCTGGGCTCCCCTCTCCAGCAGCTATTCCTAAGGATTGGCCGCTAATTATCATAGATTTAAAAGACTGCTTTTACAGCATACCTATCCACCCAGA
This sequence comes from Cryptotis parvus, assembly GCA_021461705.1. Taxonomy (NCBI): domain Eukaryota; kingdom Metazoa; phylum Chordata; class Mammalia; order Eulipotyphla; family Soricidae; genus Cryptotis; species Cryptotis parvus. The sequence continues at coordinate 67,367 of JAJIBD010007817.1, read as the reverse complement.
TAATCGGAAAAGGTTTGCATTTTCAGTCCCTTCCATTAATCATAAAGGTCCTTTACGTAGGTTTCAGTGGACAGTATTGCCCCAAGGAATGACTAATTCACCTACGATGTGTCAACACTTTGTTGATGAGGTTTTGCGACCCATTCGTGCTAAATTTCCTGGTGCATACATCATCCACTACATGGATGATATCCTGCTAGCTTGTGATAATTCCAGAGATCTCCAGAATTTATATAATGATGTAATGACAGTTTTACCAGAGGCTGGCTTACAAGTAGCTCCGAGAAAATCCAGATGCAGCCTCCATATGAATATTTGGGCTATGCTCTTGACCGCACTACAGTACGTCCTCAAAAGATCTCCATTAGTCAGAAAAGGCTCAAAACCTTGAATGATTTTCAAAAACTGCTGGGGATATCAACTGGGTGCGCCCCCCCCTTGGTATTCCTAACTGTGAGCTCAGTAACCTGTTCCACACCCTTGAAGGTGATCCTGCTTTAAATAGCCCAAGGCAGCTAACTCCTAAAGCTCAGAAGGAATTAGATTTTTTCATGAATCGGCTTCAAAAATCTTACCTCTCCAGATTTAATCCCGGAGAAAAGGTATGGTTCTTGGTCTTCAACACTCCCGAGTCTCCAACTGCTGCTATAGCCCAATTATCTGGACCGTTAGAATGGGTTTACTTACATAACAAGCAGAATCGTACTGCTACACCTTACCTTGAGATGATAGCTAACCTTATAATTAAGGGAAGATCAAGAACCCAAGTATTACTTGGACATGATCCCCATGTAATTGTACTACCTGACCCTAAAAAGAAATTGAAGCTGTTTTACCACTCAGTGAAATCCTTCAGAGAGCTTTAGCAGATTTTTCAGGAGAAATATCTTATCATTACCCAGCTGGAAAAACCTGGGAATTTCTGAAAAGGACACCTTTTATAATTTCCACCATTGTCCGCTCCTCTCCCATTCCTGATGCTCCAGTGTATTATATTGATGGCTCCTCATCAGGAAGGGGTGGAATTACAGGTCCTTCGTTGACCACTACTGTGCATACAAATTATAAATCTGCCCAACAAGTGGAACTCGCCACCCTGATACATTTACTATCCCATGTATCTGGCCCATGTAATGTGGTGAGTGATTCTGCATATATAGTTGGTTTATTTCCTGGAATTGTCACTGCTTCTTTAAATGCCCATAATCCTATAATTCAGGAGCTGCTCCATAAACTACAAGATCTCCTCCGAAATAGAACATTCCCTATATACATCTCCCACATCCGTTCTCACAGCCGACTCCCCGGGCCAATGGTTCGAGGAAACGAAGCAGCAGATCTCTTGGCAGCACCAGTATTTAAATCAGCTGAGGAAGAGCACCAGACTCTACATACAAATGCCCGCCGCCTTCATGTACACCATGGCATCCCATGGAGACAAGCTAGACAAATTGTCCGCAACTGTCCTGTCTGTGCTCCTTTACATTGTACATCTCATGTAGCAGGAGCAAATCCTCGAGGTTTACAGACAAACCAATTGTGGCAGATGGATATAACTCATACTAACTTATTTCCCAACAAACCTTTCCTTCATGTGGTCATCGATACATATTCCCGGTTCATATGGGCTGTTCCTATGACGTCTGGAAAGAGCTAAATCTGTTTGTTCATTTTTACTCCAGTGCTTCTCCGTCATGGGTATTCCCCATACCATAAAAACAGATAATGGTCCTGCTTACACCAGCAAAACCTTCAAATCCTTTTTGCGAGGAATGGCAGATCAAACATATTACAGGAATTCCATATAATCCACAAGGACAAGGAATAGTTGAACGTGCCCACAGAACACTTAAAACTCAGCTATTAAAGCAACGAAAAACAAGCATGCCTCCAATGGATTCTTTATCTTTAACATTATTCACCTTAAACTTCTTAAATATACCTCAAGGGAGATCCCTATACCGCTGGCTGAACGTCACTTTCAAGAAGATATGCAAACTCAAAAACAGTCAATTCACCTATCTGGGTGAAAATTGATGATAAATGGATTGCAGGTCACCTCCTCATTCGGGAAGAGGCTATGCTTTCATTTCTACAGACGATAACCCTGCCAAGAAACTCTGGGTCCCTCTGCGACTTGTTAAGACTAGAATTCTCCAAGAATCAGAAAACAACTAATTCTTTCAATATAAAGTCTTAAATTTTAAATTGCAAGTTGCTGTTTAAACTTCCTGGATTGGTTCCTTTTAATAATGATCTTGTTTTGCAGTCTGTGATCATGGTTCATGTCTAATATCTTGCCTTACAGCCTAAATATTTTCTTTCTTACAAAAAAAAAGGGTGGAAAAATGGGTGGACTCTGATCACAGTGCTCATTACAAAAATGTTTGCTAAATCAATAAAAAATTGTTTTTCTAATGATTCTGTTCACAGGATGAGATATTCGAATCCAGTAAACCTGCGCTACAGTGCTCAATACTCCGAGACTCCTAAAACAGTGCTCGCTAAAAATTTAATAATTTGCAAAACTAATTTTTCCCAATGCTCTATTCACAGGAAAAGACACTTTCTCACCATCATTTGCCGGCTTTATATTTATGAAGCGCTTGACTCGTTACCATTTATCACCCTAAATGGGTCACATATACAGCTGTAAGATATTGATCGATCAAATGTATGTGTGCGTGTGTGGCATGTGGTGGCCACCATTATGTTTGTGATTAATGTTGTGTCTATGTTATGTCTCAACTACTACCTTCTCAATTTCTGACCACTACAAACCTCTATTACATTCATCAACTCCACTGCTGATCCACTAGATTTATCAATTTTAAAATCATCAATTCTCATACTTATTTCCCTGCTCCACCCATGTTGGAGCTTCTTTATATTCTTCTCTCCATCCCAAACTTGGATCCCTACAAAGCCTTAAAATCCCTACTTGTGATTAACCTCGAAAAGTGTTTTTTGTCTCGCCTAAGCTACAGGTACAGTTACCGGTGCCAATGTTCCCTTGCTGAAGAAGCCCTGCAAGACGCCCACACCGATGTTCCAGACACCTGCTCCAGCGCTCAAGACTCCTGTTCCAGAGTTCAAGATATCACACCGATGTTCCGGACACCTGTTCCAGCACTCAAGACTCCTGTTCCAGAATTCGAGATACTTGTTCCAGTGTTCCTGAGGCCCAATCCAGTGTTCCTGACAATTCAACGAGTTCCTGATCGCTGCTCTCCAGAGACTCATACTCATATGATCACCGCTTATTGCTGTTCCAGAAGTAGCCCCACAGACTTTGTTCCAGACACCAACTTTACATAAAATATAGCAAATTGACTCTCACAAATTATGGACAGTGCAAACTATAGTCCGTTATAATCAGACAGCTAAAAACACTTTGTCTTGAACTTTGCTTTGGGTCCAAAAACAAGTTAGGATCCTAAAGTAACATGTATTATCATTTTGTAATTGAATTGTTTTTTCTTATCTTAATATTCTGTACATTACTAAATATTTCTTACCTTTTCAATTTTTATTAGTAAACTAATCAGGGGAGTTGTTGCAGGACTCCTTTAAGGGCCGCTGCATTAGCACACTAAAGGGCCTAGGTGAGGTGCAGGGAGGGATTATCTAAGGACATTTAACACTCCCCTGCTTTCCATAACAATGGGAGGAAGGCCTGAGTTGCATGGGTATAAACTAGCCGGTTTTCACTCTCCCGCGCTTCTTTGGGGGCTGTTGCTCGCTGTGAGCGGTCGCCCTGCTTGGAAGTGTTCTTCTCCTTTCCCAAAGCCTTTGCACGTGGTGGTCGCCATCTTGGCCTACACGTGGCTGGGGTTCTAGCCTGGAATCCTAAGCATTGGGTTTTTCCTTTTGCTGATTTGTATGCCTGAACCTGTGATAAGTAAAGTCTTTTAAAACCTCATCGGATCCCTGAGTGCTCATCCATTCCTCGCCCGGCCTCGGAGGTAGAAGGGAACTTCGCTTCCCGGCACTGTCGTCGCTTCCCGGCACTGTCGGGGGGACCCCGTGGAGCGCCCGACTGGGTGGGTAGAATATTTATGGTAATTTGGAGGTAAATCGTATGGCCGCTATGTGGCCACGCGCGCAATGGGGAAAGCTGGTTTCTGCTCTGCCTGGTGTACCTGTATCTTAGGCTCAAGCATTCCTGGGCTTGAAACACTCTCCTCTGAAGGGAGGGTCTCTGTGTGGTGGGTCCTTGCAGGCTGGGTTTCTTGACAAGCCAGGCTGGAGACTGGATTAATCTGAGGGCTGGAGACTGGGTTAATCTGCTGGGTGGAGATCTTACCTGCTGCAGAGTGTGGGTTGTGAAGATCGCTGCCAGCAAGGCGTGGGGGTTTCTCTGCGCTCCTCCGAGGCTCCATAGGGATGGTGGACTCGGGTTGGAAGTTGCTCTCGTGGTCCATGGAATGCAGGGGGTTAAACGGGAAAGCTGGTTTCTGCTCTGCCGGGTGTACCTGTGTCTTAGGCTAAAGCATTCCTGGGCTTGAAATACTCTCCTCTGAAGGGAGGGTCTCTGCATGGTGGGTCCTTGTAGGTTGGGTTTCTGACAAGCCAGGCTGGAGACTGGATTAATCTGAGGGGCTGGAGACTGGGTTAATCTGCTGGGTGGAGATCCTACTCGCTGCAACAACTATCCCCAGGCATTTCTGGAATTATGTTAACTGATCTGACCGATGAGGCTTGTGACCTCTTCCTCCTCCACTGGTCCCTGTGCCTTCCTCCTGCAACTCTGAGCTCATTCAGAGGGAACAGTCTTCCCTGAAGGGTTAGTCCTTTCTCCAGTTGAGGGCAGACAAAGGGCTGTGCTCTCCTGCTGGGCCCCTCAGCACGTCCTCAGAAGACAGCT
>JAJIBD010007817.1:25000-57500 GCA_021461705.1 Cryptotis parvus | reverse complement strand
TTCTGAGTGTGAATATACTTGAGATCCTTTGTGATTTCTAAGATAAATAATCTTTAGATATCACAGGATCTTCATTATTTTTTCCACAATCAATATTTTTTTTTTTTTTTTTTTGGGTCACACCCGGCGATGCTCAGGGGTTTCTCCTGGCTCTGCACTCAGGAATTACTCCTGGCGGTGCTCGGGGACCATATGGGATGCGGGGATCGAACCTGGGCGGTGTGGGCTGGCCGCGTGCAAGGCTAACGCCCTACCTGCTGGACTATCACCCGGCCCCTCCACAATCAAAATTTAAATAGCACAGAGGCAGACAATTTTTCTCCAAACTATATTAAGGGACATTGTCACATAAACTCTTGAGAGAAAGTAATACATACACAGATATTTCTGCATGAGGAAAATAGTTCCATGTTCAGCTTTAATTTTTCAGATTCCACTGCTGCCTATTTCTACTTTCCTTTCATGAATGCAAACACACATCCCCACACACTTGCACCAGCTCACATGGTCATATGCAAATATATATATATACTCATTTGCAAGCAAGTACACTCTCACATTCCCATGTCAGAATTTTGCCAGAGTTATCTGGTGTGTGAATGTTCACTGGTAACATACAATGATGGGACTCGATATCTCTGAGGAGAAATCTGAGGTTTTCAAGTAGCTATGAAAAAATCCCATAGGTTCATCAGCTGAGATCTTTGCTTGGGACTGTTTGGGCCACACCTAGCAGTGTTCTAGGTCTACTCCTGGCCTCTGGCCTCTGGGTTTAGCGATTACTACTGGTGATACTTGCCAAGCATATATGATTCATTATATTGGAGCAGGTTGACTGCACCCAAGGCCAGCATTAGCCCTCTACTATCTTTCCAGACTTAATAATATGCATCTTTACTCACTTTGATTTAACATAACAGAAAACAAGGATGTTAAATAGCACAGGTTTGGTCTTCAACCTCAAATCTTATACATAAAAGGATTATAAAAGTAATTATTGTGACTTTATTTATTGGAAAAGAGCTGGGTCATATCCATATCCTGACTCTGTGCCCAGGAGTGAGCCTTGGCATTGCTTGGGGACCATATGTAATGTTGGGTATTGAACTAGACTTGTTTGCATACAAGGCAAGTGCCTTAAGCCCTGTAATATTGCTTTTTCCTTGAAGGAGCTTAAGGTCAGTTTTAATATTCTTGTCTCACTTGAATTGATGATTTTTACACAGATTACATCAGTAAATTATTTAGAGGAGGTAGTATCAATTCAAACATGTGTTTTTCTGTGAGTCTGTATGTCCAAACCATCCTGAATGTCTCAAATAGTGAGATATGGTTGTACATCTAAGGAAAGAGTAAGGGCATTTAAGTAGCGAAAACTAGACATTGAGCTCCCATTTGATCCAGCAATAACACTCCTGGGAATATACCCGAGACTGAAAAACACATAGAGGAAACACTATCTGTACTTCTTTATTCATCTCTGCGCTATTCACTATAGCTAGAATCTGGAAACAACCTAAGTGCCCGAGAACAGAGGACTGGCTAAAGAAACTGTGGTTCATCTACACTATGGAATACTATGCAGCTGTCAGAAAAGATGAAATTATGAAATTTACCTGCAAATGGATGGACATGGAGACTATCATGCTGAGTGAAATTAGTCAGAAGGAAAAGGACAGATATAGAATGACTGCATTCATTAATAGGATATAAATAGATACCAGTGTTTTACTAAATGTGTGAAATGGTAATGGCAGATTAAAACTCACCATTGAATATACACAAAGAGACTTAAGTGATAAACTCTAAATATCTGCAGGGCTAGCCACAATGTAAAACAAGAGGGAGAGAGATAGAGAGAGAGAGAGAGAGAGAGAGAGAGAGAGAGAAGGAAAGAGAGGAAACAGGCTACCTGCTGTTGAGGCAGCCTGGGGGTGGGTGGGAGGGGGTGGGGTACATTGGTGGTGGAAATGGGGCACTGGTGGAGAGATGGGTGCTGGAATACTGTATTACAAAGAACCAATTGGAACACCTTTGTAATTGTATGTCTCACGGTGGTATAATAAAAAATTTTTAAAAAAGGGCATTTAAGTAATGTCATAGAGATAGGTATAGCGTAACATTGCACCAAAAAATACAAAATTTAGCTCTGTATAAAAGATTGAACATGATAGTGGAAACAATATTCTAGAAATATCTATGTCACATCAATTCTTAAGCTCTATCATTTCACATGCACATATGTTGCCATATTTTTTAATGTGGAATTAGAAAGCAAGAACATTTGGGCCAGAATGTCTTAGAGTTTATTATTAGAATCATGGGTTCTCCCTACATTTCTTTCAAAAGTATATACTTTCTCTCTCTATGTGTGTGTGTGTATATATGTATATATACATATATATACCTCTCTCTACTCTCTGTATGTGATGATATATATATATGTATCTCTCTCTATATATATATATATATCACTTGTCACTTGTATCACTTGTCTTCCCGTTGTTCATCGATTTGCCTGAGCGGGAACCAGTAACGTCTCCATTCGTTCCTGTCGCATGCTAGTGTAGCAGAAACATATATAAAAGATATATATATAAATATGTATCTTTATACATAATACATGTATATTTATATACAAACATATATCTTTTATATATGTTTGTGATATGCATATATATAAAATACATATTTATATGTATCTTTTATAAAATATATATATTTATATATACATCTTTTATATATGTTTGTGTATATGAACGAGTTGGGAAGAATCTTCTCTGTTAAATGAACATTTTGGTAATATCAAATAAAAATTCAGGACCGTAAATTTTTTCTCACTATCTTTAGCCCACACATTGCTAAAATTTTGTGTGTGTGTGTGTGTGTGTGTGTGTGTGTGTGTTTAAAGCAGTTAAATGTTCTGAAGGGTTAGACACCTGAGTAAAGAAGATGAAAGTATAAATTAATAATTTGGTTCTTGGGTGGGGACCCTTGTCTCTGATTGCTATTCAAGGCTTCTGTCTCTGATTGCCATTCAAGGCTTTTCTTTTTGTTTCTCGGCAACTATTTTTATGAACTTTGCCTCCTTCTTCATTTGAGTCAGTGAGTTACCCCCTAGAACTTACATATAATATCCATTTCTGAGATTCCTACCAGCATATTCACATAGAGCCTAAGAACATATTTAAGTGATGCTTCTCAGAGTTTGAGAAACCATGGAGTAATATCCAAATAAATATACCCTACTGTGCATTACTGTACGAAAAGTCTCATTAATATAAGTCTTGATAAAGTCAGATACATGAAAACATACTCGAAGATCAGGGCTCTTATAATCACCTGTGAGGCTAAGCTCTAAAGCAGTATTAAGGATGTGTGTGGTTTGTTCTCCATCCTAGGAACCTGTGTTCATTTGTATGAGGAGGCAACTCACAGACTAGCAAGTGCAGAGTCTAACAAGCTAGGTAAATAGGCATGCATGCAGAAACAGGCCAGTTGCACATCATTAGTCTTTTGTACACATGCATAATTCAGTCACTTGGAGTTGTGCTTAGTTTCTAGAAGTTTCTCATTAGATTCAGAAGACTGAAAAGTAACCTCCATTAGTTTTACTCATAAATATTTATATGGCATTAATTATTTGAGTATACGGAACGTAATAAAGTAAATGCTTAATAAATAATTAATATAAATATAAGGTCTCTTTAAGTCATTAAATAATTTATTTGAAGCATATATAAATACTCAAAGAACAGTACCTGATGACAACACCTGAATGTTTAAAGTACATATAAAACCGAAGGGAAATGGGCACTGGTGGAGGGATGGGTGCTGGAACACTGTATGACTGATACCCAAATATGAATATTTTTGTATCTGTATATCTTACGGTGGTATAATTAAAAAAAGGGAAATTATAGTTCCTTACAATAATAGAAGAAAGAGCCAAAGGAAAATTGTAAGCAGGGGCCACATTCATAGACAATGCTGTTGTTGGAGATGGGAGATATGGCTGAAATGGGAATGGCTGAGAGAGAGAAGAAACTAACAGAGATCTGGACAGTTTGAAGTCTAACATTTTATGAAGGGCTATAGGAAGAGATAAGGCGTTGGGATAGCATAAACAATAATAGAACATTTGCGGTGTTGTCTGGTTTGAGGTAGTAAATAATGCATGAAAGAGTTGGAAAGTGTTGGCATTCTCTATAGGTGCCTTCCGTATTGGGGCTCAGTGATCTAGAGAGTTCTGAATAGTGGCTTTATCTTGTGGCTGTTGTGGCACTGTCCATATGTTGGGGTATAAAAATGACATATTTCTTTTCTTTTTGGGGGGGTTTTGGGTCACACCCAGCAATGCTCAGGGGTTACTCTGGTTCTGCACTCAGAAATTACTCCCTGGCAGTGCTCAGGGGACCATATGGGATGCCAGGGATCGAACCTGGGTCAGCTGTGTGGAAGGCAAGCACCCTACCCACTGTACTATCGCTCTGGCCCTGAGTATGACATATTTCAAGAAATCAAGAATCCCATGATTCTGCATAGTATGAAAAAAGTTAATAATTGAGAAAAATACCATTCATTTCTTAAATCATGGAAGGAAGAGCATTATGTGAACATATTTTGAAATTCAAATACATTGATGGCATCCAATTAGGCCCTCAAAAATCATATTTACCTTAATTTTCCAAATATATTCTTTTTTCCTCATTTGTGTGCTAGAGTAAATTTTTTTTTAACGTACAAAACTTCATAGACAATAAAAAGCCATCTCTGGGTTATTTTGAGCTTTATGCTCTTATTCAGATGCAAATATGCATTTTTTTTAACAAAAGAGAACTGAAAGGTCTAGAAAATAATCGGAAACCAAAGCTGTTAGACCTGAAGCTCATATCTGAAATCACTGAATGTAGTGAATTCTGCTTTTAAGTCATCTTCAAACAATAATATTTTGACTTTAGATCCCATGAGTTAATTTCCTTTGGATTCAGTTTAGCCTTGACTGCTTTGAATTCCAGATCAATATTAAATCCAAATCTAATTGCAATAATGATGAAGAAGGAATCCATGTCCGAGGCTGCACAGGTACCTCAAGAATTTCAGGAGAGTGATCAACAAAATGATTAGCCTCCCATAATGGTTAATATGGAACTACAGTCAGATCTTTAGTTACAAAGTTCATGAACTTTTGTTTCATGAATGGTGACTTATTAGTATAGTCTTTATTCTTAATAAATGGTCTCACTCTTTTAACAACTTTAAACAATAAATATTAATGCCTTCATAGGTTTTTATATCAGAAATTTGGCCATGGTCTTATTCTAAATGCCTCTCGGATAGAGCTACTCAGGCAAACACAGTGTCAGCGAGGGTTGTAGTCAGGACTTGACTAGGTAATAGTCCGTCCTTTCTCAAACCTACATGACTGGATGTTGACCTTCCAAATCTTGAAGACTGACCAGACACACTAACTTTTTTTTGTTATGTGGACTTATGCAAATCTAAATATATACATGACTACAAGCTTCATAACATTAAGACTCCATAACACTAACTTTTTTGTTATGTGGATTATCCAAATGTAAATATCTAGATGACTACAAGCTTCCCCCTGAGTGAGAGTTTCAATGGAAAAGAATGGGAAGTTGAGACTGAAGGTATAGTGCTTTGATGACCCAAACTGAGAAGACACTTGCTATCACTTTGCTGTATTATTGCTAGAAGTTATTAACTCCTTCCTGTTCTCATGGGAAAGAGCCATACTGGGCAGAAATACTGGCCTTGGGCATCCATCACAAAAATATTACTATTAAGTCTTCTGCACTCTTAACACTCAATAGTGGTCCATGAAACTTGAGAACTTGATGTATGCATGGAATCTCATTCTCATCCCTCCCAGACCTGAATCTGAACCTGCTAATTTTAACTAACTCTCCAGAGTCCTTTCTGTGCGTTTCAAAGTGGGGAAATACAGGTCTGCACATTGTGCATCTTCACATGTTGAATCCTAAAGAAAATGAAATGGTTTCTATGTCAGCATCCCTATCTTGGAGCACACAGTGATTATGTTAATGAGGTTCTGCTTTCTGTGTTCTTTAGAGAAAGGCCTGGGTAGGGCTAATCCATGATTTGAAAATGCAAACGCAGTCACTGTTTAATGGTTTAAAGATGAAGCTTGAACTTTTGTTGGCTATCAGAGGTAACAATGATCGCATAAATGTCTCCGAGTCCTGCGCAGCCTTTACAGGGAAAACCGGATCCTTTGAACTCATGAAAAACCCCAAACCCATCATCCAAGCATCTTTCATTCCTGGAGATTATCAGAGGTTTCATTACAGGTTAAATTCTTTGTAACTTTTTCATGTGGAAACTATCCTATTACCTCCTCTTAGTTCTCCTCCTGCTGAGTGCAAACCGAGTGTAGACTCTACTTCCTACAGCTGCTTCGGATTTTGTTACATTTTCCAGGTTTTGGGAAAAAAAAAGTGCTGACAGAACGTGGCTTCATCGAAAACTCTCAACTGATTTTTAAGAGTATAAACAGAAATATGTTTCCTGATTGTATGTACCAATGAAATCAAAATATTATCCCTACATCAAAAGATCCACTAGCCACTTTATTTTTTAGAAACTGGGTACTAAAGATAAACAGAAAAAATATGTTGGAGAAAGGTCATTATGAGATAAAGACAGCAAATATGGCTAGACAAAGGGAGAAAAATACACTTTGGGTTTGCACTATTTTCAATAAAAGATATTTTCTTTTTAAATGGAAAAAACTTTCCATTCGCATCTGGGCAGAAAGTCAGACTCAAATAGATATAATTGGAAAAGCTTACTAAATGATGGACTTATGTTACATGTGCATGTGCGCCCCCCAGCTGATTCTTTTTTGTTTTATTTTATATTTTGGAGCAAAATTCCCTTAAATAAATATATTTAAAAGCAACATCTCCCAAAAGTCATACTTTATTGTAACAAGATGAAACAAATAAACATTTCAGTCTGAACCACGGAGAGGTAAACAGTTTTGCTGAGGCTGCACAGTCAGGTTTGGGAGAGTGTCCCTCTTGCTCCCCACCTCTTGCCACCTTTGGGTTTTCAGGCATGATATTGTGTGTAACAAAGTCATCAACAAAAGTGTGGGATGCTGACCCACTGGGAAATATTCTGACCATGTGCTCAGCCGGGAGTCATTGAAAGATCCAGGATAGGATTGGAAAAAACATCTTGATGAAGATTTTATTTTATTTTACTATTTCTTAAATTTTTATTATACCACCCTGCACACCCTGCGACATACAATTACAAAAATGTTCATGATTGGGTTTCAGTCATACATTGTTCCAGTACCTGCCCCTCCACCAGTGCCCTATGACCACCACCCAAATTTGGCCCCAAATTCTCTCCCTTCTCCCCCAGCCTGCCTCTACAGCAGGCACTTTTCCTATTCTCTCTCTGACTCTCTCTCTCTCTCTGTGTCTTTCTCTCTATCTCTTTGTCTCTTCTCTTACACATTGTAGCTTGCTCTACAGACATTTAGGGATTATAGTGTAAATCCCTTTGCGTATATTCGACGCTCAGTTCTAGTCTGACATTACTATTTCCCACAATTAGTAGAACACTGGTATATATTTATATCCCATTAATGAATGCAGTCATCCTATGTCTATCTTTTCCTTCCGACTAATTTCACTCAGCATGATCCTCTCCATGTCCATCCATTTGCTGGTGAATTTCATGACTTCATCTTTACTTACAGCTGCATAGTATTCCATTGTGTATAGATGTACCATAGTTTCCTTAGCCAGTCTTCTGTTCTTGGGCATCAGGTTATTTCCAAAATCTGGCTATTGTGAATAGAGCTGCAATGAATAGGATCCAGGACATGATTGTAAAAAAGCATCTTGATGGGGTTTTAGAGGAAAACTCTGTTCAGGAAAGCTTAAAGTTAGGTTTAGCTTGGGACCTATGAACCAATAATGGACAGATGAAACTGCTCTGAAGGATCACTGATGAGATGGCAAAGACATCCGAGGGACCCACTGTCCAGATTTCAAAAGAGAAAGAGACAGAGTCACACTCTGGCAAATCACTCCAGAAAGTTCTGCTTAAGATGATGGAGAAGCAGTAGCCGGCACTTGAGGTATGTAGCAAGTGGTGGTACAGGAAATTGAACTCTAAAGAACAATTTCATCGCATTTCAAGGTTACAGACAAATATAGGTCAATAGTATGATTCTAGTTATAAATAAGATTCAGGGTTAGAAGGGGACTCTCAGTCATTAAAGGTCGATGGGAGTGTACCTGTGTTGAGTACAGACCCAGTGCAGGATAACTGCACTTAGACCTCAGTGAGGTAAGGAACAAAGAGCTCTGGGCATTGGGAAAGAGAAGAACTTTCAGAGACCAGCTCCTACCTCTGGTTTATGCATACCCATTTGAACGCTGAAAGGAGACTCAGGCAAGTGAGTAAGGAGGACTGGGAAACCACATGGGAGTTTGAGAGTAGCCATCTGCTTTGACCCTTCCTCTCCAACCTCCTCTAGAGAAGAGTGTGGGTTAGTGACGTTGTTTCTGGGGTGGGCCATCACCCAGAGATCATCCAGATCTCTGCGGACCCAGGAGAGGCAAGACAGAGGGAAAGGAAGGGGATTTCATGTGGTCATTCTTCTTTCTACAGAGACACGCTCTTGGCCATGTCTAGACAGTTAGGCCAAGGGTCATTAGCAGAGGACATACAGGTTTCTGTTGTTTCGCTTTGTGTGGTTTCCTATGAGCAAGAGAGAAAGTGCTGATACTCATAGCTCTATAATCAAGAAGACGCCCTTATTAGATCCCATTCCGGTAAATAGAAGCAGGATCTAATTTCTTTTGGAAGCAAGGCATGAGAGGAGAAAGGGTATACCACCATGAAAGGCGATCTCGCCTGGAACCAATGTGCTGGAGTATTGAACTTTGGGTCACACTGACATTTTCCCGCAATGATATTCGAATACATAATTACTCAGCTCTTCATGTGGTATTGGTAGTGCAAAGAGCAAGTGTGTGCTTTGTATTTATTTTCCATAATTCCCATTTATTGTTCCCCGAGCTGCAGGATGAGGCAAGTTTTCTTCTACCACATTGAAAGATAGCTGTTCTTGGCTTCAGAAACCCTTTAGATTCTGTTCCTTTTATTCCTTCTAGTTCTCTCCCTTTGGTTAGGGACTAGGTGCACCCTTGCATAGTAGCTTGTTTCAATAGCACGCTTTCCAATGGGTTCAATTTCCAAATATCTAACAACAGGAAAATTCATTTACTCATGAATTGGAATGAATACTTGTCATAGTGCCTGAGCAGAAAACTAAACTACTCTGGGGGCCATCATTGTGAGGTAATTACCCTGAACCCCATAGGGTCAACATCTCTGCTGAAGGGGAGATTCAGGATAGCTGTGAATTTTCCAACTAGTATAGAAGCATTGTCAATTTTATTTTAAAATTATTATGGGTCACACCTGGAGGTGTTCAGGACTTCCTCCTGAATCTGTAATTTCTGTGCTCAGGAGACATGCAACAGCTGAGTTTGAATCATGGTAAGCATCATGCAAGGCGTGTAGCTTAATCCATGTACTATATCTCCAGCCCCAGAAGCATTTTTTACATGTTTATTATGCAAATAATAGTAATTAATAGAGAAGAGGGAAGCTCATGTTGTAGTCTACAGTCTGAGCCTGAATGGTGAGATCTGAATTAGTTGTTTATTATCATTATTATTATTCAATGTGAATTGCAAAGTTATTTTTGATTGGGATTCAGGTAATCAGTGTTTCAACATCAGTTGCTTTATCAGTGTCTAAGATCCTCCACAACGACACCCATTTCCTTCTGACACACCAGCATGTTTACCACCTTTCAATTGTGGGGGAAAGGCATGATCAACCAGGAGAAGGGAGATGGGACTGGATTCATTTTTAAGACTGTCACTCTGGCTGAGTCATAGAGGTTGCGATTTGGAAAGCATGAGGAGAAGCATGAATACTAAGTTGGTTTCTTTTTGTTTTTTATCACTGTCACTGTATCACTGTCTTCCCGTTCATTATCAATTTGCTCAAGTGGGCACCAGTAGCATCTCCATATGTCCTGTCTCATGCAAGTAGAGCCCAAGGGCACCTGCTTGCTCCAGGAATATAAAGAGCCTCAAACCATTCCATCAGGTCATGGGAATGAGGTCTATAATTGCTACTGGTATTTGGCATATCAAATATGACACGGGTAGCTTGCCAGGCTCTGCCGTGCGGGTAGCATATTCTTGTAGTTACCTCTAAATCCAGCATTTATTGATGAACCAGGCTGTGATAGGCTGGCCTGCTGGGTGGAGTTCTGATGAAGGGGAAGTCTGGATGTGGAAAATGGAGGCCCTCATGGAGTGAGGGGTCATCTGGCTTGTTGCGAGGCTCTGCTGGGCTGGATATAGATTTTGTTTTTTTTTTTGATTTATTAAAATTAGGTAAAAGATAATGAGGTTACTGGGATCCAGAAAGTTTACAAGCCTCATGTCAAATCATCCCTTGTGTCTGGTGCCATTTTTTCAGGGATTTAAATGTCTTGGTCATTGTTGAAAGTAAGTTTGGAGACTATTCACACTTTTGAAGAGGAACTGATACTTGCCCCCAAACTCACTCCTCTGGTCCCCTCACACTTGTCCTTTGGGAAAATTCTATGACTGGATTAACTGACATTAAAATTTAAAGAACACGGAAATACCATGGTGCTTACAAAGGATGAGTCTCATTCTTCCATCACTTAGATGTGGAGGCAAAACTCTCATTGATTTCATCTAGTTAAAATAAAGCCTGGAATCATTGAAGAGAAGAATTTAAAAGCAAGATATGAATGGAGTCTCACTGAACGGGGGAGGAGAAATGAGGGACATTTATTTTTTCAGACGGTGATGTGGCAGCCCCTCACTTGACCTAATTATAATAAAGTTCTGATAAGTGCTTCTCCCATTAGCTTCTTTTGTTGTACAGCCTGAGGCCTCATAACTATTACTATACCTTGATACTTATCTTTTCTAGATACTGTGTGTCTTATCTTTGAACGCCTAATACATAAAATTTTAGAATAGAGCATAAGACATGGGGCAGAGCTGCTACTGGCTCTCCTTGTGCCCAGCAGCTCACGGGGTGCCCAGGAGGGATGGCAAGTTCTAGCCCTGGCCCGCCACCCCAGCAGAGCCTTGCAACAAGCCAGACGACCTCCCAACTCCATGAGGGCCTCCATTTTCCACATCCGGACTTCTCTCTCGTCAGAACTCCACCCAGCAGACCAGCCTATTACAGCCTGGTTCATCAATAAATGCTGGACTTAGAGATGACTACAAGAGTATGCTACCTGCACGGCAGAGCCTGGCAAGCTACCCGTGTTGTATTTGATATGCCAAATACCAGTAACAATTATAGACCTCATCCCGGAATGGATTGAGGCTCTTTATGTTCCTGGAGCAAGCAGATGCCCTTGGGCTCTACTAGCATGAGACAGGACATATGGAGATGTTACTGGGGCCTGCTCGAGTAAATCGATGATGAACGGGAAGACAGTGATACAGTGATAGAGCATAAGACAATATGCCGCCATTATATGTATCATTCAATAGTTATCTGTAAGTTACATACACTCCTTATATTTGTTTGGCATACAAAATGTATTTGAAAATTTAAATAAATCGTACTGTATTTTTATTGATAAAAATGATCATGTACTTAGACTCTTAAAAGATATAAATGTGGCAGTCAGAGCGAGAGTACAGCAGGTAGGGTGTTTGCCTTGCACACTGTCACCTGGGTTTGATCCTCTGTTAGGGCTTATATATAAAAAAGAGTGAAGATACATGTTTCAGGGGGTCTCAAGGCCCCAGGTCCAAGAGGCCCCCTGTGGACTCCAGGGCCCTAACAGTACAGAGGGTTCAGGGGGTAACCCTGGCAGCAGATACTGGGGCCTAGTGGGGTCCCGGACAGTACTCACAATCCATTAGGGCCCCTGGTCTGTGTCTGGGCCCTACACCATTCCCCTGACCCATCAAGGGATGAAAGAACAAGACCAGAAGTTCCTGAAAGTTACTTTCTAACCTGTTCAAAGCTACTTTTTACTCCACCTAGCTACTCGTTGCAGGAACTTCTCTCTAGGACCCTCTGGCTTTATCAGGCAGTCTGCTCTCTTCTGGGCTTCTGTGCAGGCTCCTCTCTTCAGGGCATTTCTCTTCTGGACGTCTTTGTTCAGGGCATCACCTTTCAGGTCCTCCTCCAGGATCTCTCTTTTCAGGGCCTCTTCTCTTAGGTCCTTTCTATTCAGGGCTTTTCCCTTCAGAGCCTCTTTACTCTGACTCCTCTGTTTATCTATTTCCCCTATCTCTGTTTCTCTTTTCTCTAAGTTTACCATTTTGTCCTATTGCTTCTGTTTCTCTGTTACTCTGTGTCCCTATCTTTATTTCTTTCTGTTTGGTCCTGTTGCCCTCTTGTCCTGTAGCCCTGTTGCCCAGCAACTTTGGTGCTAGCCCTCAAGCTCAAGCACCAGGCCTTGTGGCTCTGGTGTTATCCCTCTGGCCTAGGCACCAGGAGCAGCTTCTCTCTCCTGGTGCAGGCTATCCATCCAGGGATCAGGGGCCCCATGGTCCAGGCACCAGGGGCCACTGCTCTCTGTCTGAGAAAGTTCCCTGGATGCTCTCCTGGGGCCTCTATTTATAGCCTCAGGTCAGGTTCAGAATCCTGGCCTCAACAGTTTAACAGTCTTCCCAACTGTTATAGGCTGGGGTACTGGCCCTTTAAGTCTGGGTTACTGGCCCTTTAAGGGATGTTCTCTAGCAATCTTCAGTTTCCATATGGTTCCCTGAGCACCTTCAGGAGTAATTCCTGAGTGCAGAATCAGGAGTAACCCCTGATCATTGCAGGGTGTGACCCCCCAGAAAATCATTTAATAGTTATAGGGTGCCAGAGCAATAGCATAGCAGGTAGAGCGATAAGGATTTGATCCACAGCACCCAATATGGTTCCAAGAACATCATCAGGGGTGACTGCAGAATGCAGACCCAAGAGTAACCCCTGAACACCAAGAGGTATGGCCCAAAACTCTCCCCCACCCCCCAAAATAAATGGTTATAGTCTCTGGAAAAAAGGTTTAATCCCATTCATAATTTCTTGTAGCTGTATTATTGAGGACCCCAGTATGTGGCTTAAAACTGGCGGCCACTCTCAGTTCCAAGAGAAAGGGTAACTTACACCCCAGGCTTCTCCTATGTGGCTAGACCACTTCCTTCATCAAATTCAAAGGCATGTCTTTACTCCAGGGAGCAACGCATCTTTCTTTTCAAGGGTTTTTCATCTGATTAAATCATATCCACTCTCCATCATCCACTGTTTTTTGGTTTCTTTGTTTTGTGTTTGGGGCCACACCCAGCAGTGCTCAAGGGTTACTCCTGGCTCTGTACTCAAGATCACTCCTGGGGGCAGTGTTCTGGGGATCATATGGGATGCCGGGAACAAACCTGGGTCTACTGCATGCATAGTAAGTGCCCTGACCACTTTACTATGACTATGGCTCTGTCATTCTCTGTTTAATTGACTTCCGTATCAAATGATTTGAGACCTAAATTTCAACAAAAGAATAACTTCATCCTTGTCATTTTGTAGTAGCTAGAAGCAAATTTCAAGTTTTTCTTCAGCTATACAGAGGGTCTCACACAAAATCCTCAACATCTGTCAACAGAAAGCCTGGAGAAAGTCCTGGGGGAAATCTCTCTACCAGAACTTCTCAGGTCTACAGATTTTCATAATGGACATACGAATCTAAATGTTCTGTTTTATGGAAAGAATAGGAGGTGGCATGTTGTCCACAGTTCTGTGTGGCAGCACTAGTAGGAGTAGACTGCCCAAAGCATGCCAACCTGAGCTCTGACTATTCCATTTTCTGCTTCTTTTTCCTTCTCTTTCATTCCCTAATTTACACAGGGGTGACTTGTGTTTACAAGTCCTCAGGAAATATAGAAAGTATTTCAGTAGAGCATTTTTTTATTTTTGCTTTTTTGGGTCACACCCGGCAATGCTCAGGGGTTTCTCCTAGCTCTGCACTCAGGTATTACTCCTGGCGGTGCTCAGGGGACCATATGGGATGCCGGGATTGAACCCGGGCCAGCACAGGCCTGCCACGTGTAAGGCAAACACCCTACCAACTGGGCTATCACTCTGGCCCCAGTAGAGCATTTTTAAATAAAATGTTCCTCATTCCTCCTCCATCCACAAAGAGGTATAAACTTATCTTAGACAGAAGAAGCTTTCTAGATTGTAATTCTTTTTTTAAAAAAAAATCAAAATATTTCATTAAGTATATAGTAAGAAACTGCAAGGAATGATGAAATCATTTGCATTTCCCTGTTAATAAATGAAGGCACACTTCTTTTTAATCGGTCTGTGGGCTGTTTGTAAGTCTTCTTTGGAGTAGTATCTACCCAGTTTGGGTCTTATATTGTGTTTTTGTTGTGGAGTTGTGTGGTTTATTTATAAAGTTTGGATATTCACTAAACCCTTGTTAGATGGGTCATATGCAATTATCTTCCCCGTCTATTTGTAGAGCAGCATTTTCCATGTGGGCAAGTAGGTGAGCACTTCATTCCTGGGTAGGCATAGTATTTCTAATTTAGTATAAAAGGCACAGATATACATAAGTAAGAAATGCACTTGTAAACATATGAATTACATCTTCATGATACTGGGTATGGATGAGGGCAGAAAATAGCTCAACAAAATTCTTTGCAAGAACAAAAAATAAAAGAAACCAACAGATTAAGAAAGATTGTTTTAGCAAAATAATAGACAGCCATATAATAATCTGGGCCCAGTGAAAAGCAAAAACGTGACTTGTTCAAAAGTCAGAGTTAGGGGGTCATGGTGGTGAGGGTGCAGTAACTTTGAATCTCAATGTTTACACTTTAACACTATTGTAATCAGGTAACCTAAACTATAATTAAAAAATACATTTCTGTTTGCTTGTTTTTGGGTCTCATCTGGTTGTGTTTAGGGGTTACTCCCGACTGTACACTTAGGAATCTTTCCTGGTAGGCTCGGGACTATATGGGATGGGAGAGATTGACCCCCAGGTAGCCACATATAAAGCAAGCAACTTACCCACTGTCATATCTCATGGTTCCAACTGAAATGTTTTTTAAAAAGAATTCAAAATGTGACAACTGAGCATTAACTTCGCCCTCTGCCTTGGGATGGGCATGGGGGGGAGGTCTGTGTGCCTACCAGCTCTCTCATGCAGGACGTCCTTGTAAAGAAGACCCTTTAAGGGAGCTCCTCGGAGACAGTTCCATGGAATATCTTCATACCTATTGTGCCCATTCATTTCTTCCCCAGTGTTCCACCATGAGTATAAACCATAGAATGACCATAGAAGTGGGGAGGCTCACTGAGTTGATAAACAAGCAACAAATTTGCTTCATGCTTACAAGCAACCTCCTTTAACCTCCTTTAAAGAAAAATGTATTGAAAAGGTGATGGAACTCACCTTTTTGAGTACATTTAATTGAATCACAGCGAGATAGAAAGTGACAAGGTTGTTCATGATTTGGTTTCAGTTATATAATGTTCCAACACTCATCCTTTCACCATTGTACATTTCCCACCACCAATATCCCCAGTTTCCCTCCCGCCCACCCCCCATGCTTTTCCTCTCTCTCTCTCTGTCTCCCTCCCTCTCTCTCTTTATCTCTCTTTCTCTCTCTCTTTCCTTTTGGGAATTATGAATTGCAATACGGATACTGAAAGCTTATCATATATATCCCTTTACCTACTTTCAACAGCCAGTTCTTGTTCAATTCTTTTGTCTTTTTGCCTCTTTGTTTGGTTTTCATCTATTAGATCCTCCCCTCAGAACCTCTTTATTAAAATATTTTTATCATATATATTTTTCAGATCATTTAAAATGAAAGTGGGTAAAAAAGAAACTAAAATCATCTCTGCAGGAAAATAAAGCCATCGGGCTTCCATCATATCTACCCACCCTCTCCAGGGCTTACAGTACTGCTCAGTCCTGAGATGTGTAGGGAGAAGTGACTTCCGCTAGCGGTCAGGCTGGTGTAGAGGCCCCACTCCCCCACTGCCTAGTGGTTCGGTTTCTCACTCTCTCTCTGCCTGCTCCTGCCAGAACCCAAAAAATAACACAGTGGGAACAACCCAGCAGCCTCTCCCTCAAGGCCTGCTAATCCAGGCCCGATTAGGTCAAAGGATGGGAACCATGAGTGCAGGCCGACTCAGAGGCTCTGCAGTGCCAAGGGCAGAAACGTTTTCTTCTTCCGTCCAGGCTTGGGACTCAAGCCAGAGGCAGGCATGACTCAGGGGACTTCAACCTGCGGGGCAGAAACATTTCCCTCTGGGAGCCTTGAACTCCTCAAGAGCCGCTAGGGCAGCTGGGGAGGCAGCGGGAGGCCGCTGGACAAGCTCCTCTGACCAAGCTGGTCAGCCTGTCTCAGGCAATGATGCCATCATACCCACATAGAACAAGCCTGTTTGCGAACAGCTTTGTTAAAAAAATTGAGAAGAAATCCACTAAATTCATAAGTGAAAGCAATAACATAGATTCTAATTTTCAGGTAATAGCTCAGTTAAAAGGTCATGACTTTAGTGACACCGTAATGAGATATACGTTGTAATAAGCAATATAAAGTAAATTCATTTGTGCCTGCTAAGGAAGCAAACAGGCTTGGGCATGGGTAGAAAACTAGGGTCTCTGGCGTCAATCAGTAAGGGCACATTGGTGATGGGACTGGTGTTGGAGTATTGAATATCTGAACCAACTATATTGTCAACTACTTTGTAAATTAAGGTGTTTAAATAAACTTAAATGCTTTTTTAGATTAAAACAAAAGGAACAAACATGTTGGTATGATCCTTGAGTCAATTTCTCTATAGCCCATGGCCACCTGTCAACACAACCTGGTAGATTTATCTACATTAGACCTCTGGAATTAATTGGTTCTCATTTCCTTCCTTCACCTGGCAAGCCCACCTTTTGCCTTACTTGCATTATTTTTCTTGCCCCTTACCCTGCCCTGCTCTCCATTAGGATCTAGAAAGATGGGGCCTTTCTCCAGGGTTTTAGTGCAAAAGCCTTGTAATAGCTCTCAAGGTGCAGTGTCCCCAAGCCATGTCTTGCTAATTTCTCTCAGGTTCTCCCTATGCCTCTTCTTTCACATGCTCTTGCTGAGTCCTCCTCATTGAACCTTAGACCACTCCCTTCTTCCTAGAACACCTTTTCTCTACATATCCTAGGACTTGGAGGTGTTTAAAAGAGTTTGCCTCCCGCACAGCAAGCCTGGCAAGCGTCTCGTGTTGTATATGATATGCCAAATTCCAGTAACAATTATATTAGGTCATTCCCATGACCTAATATAATGGTTTGAGGCTTTTATGTTCCTGTAGCAAGCCGATGCCCCTGGCTCTGCTGGCATGAGACAGGACATATGGAGGTATTACTGGTGCCCGCTCTAGCAAATAGATGATCAACGGGAAGATCGTGAGATCGTGATCGTGATCCTAGGACTAGAGATCTCTTACAGGCCTGACTGCCTCTTCACCTACACGACACAGATTTTCTAACAGACAATGGTGTAAAACCTTAATGAAACCAGTCTGAGTGGAATGCATTAATATTCTAATCTACCAAACCTCACCATTCAGTCTCGCCTACCTTAAGTGTGGTTGGGGCTCTTGAGCGAGCCTGTGGCTGACTAATAGCCTAACACTAAGCCTATTTCATCACCAACTGATGAGGCTTTCTGGGCTTCTGGGCATTTACTGAATACTGTATCACTGTATCACTGTCTTCCCGTTCATCATTGATTGGCTCAAGCAGGCACCAGTAACATCTCCAGATGTCCTGTCTCATGCTAGTAGAGCCCAAGGGCACCTACTTGCTTCTTGAACATAAAGAGCCTCAAACCATTCCATCAGGTCATGGGAATGAAGTCTAAAATTGTTACTGGTATTTGGCATATCAAATACGGCACGGGTAGCTTGCCAGGCTCTGCCGTGTGGGTAGCATACTCTTGTAGTCATCTCTAAATTCAGTATTTATAGATGAACTGCCCAGCCGCATAGCGGCCGCTCGGAGCTGGGCTGTGATAGGCTGGTCTGCTGGGCGGAGTTCTGATGAGAGTGTAGTCCGGATGTGGAAAATGGAGGGCCTCATGGAGTGGGGGGCTCGTCTGGCTTGTTGTGAGGCTCTGCTGGGGTGGCCGGCCAGGGCTAGAAACCGCCATCCCTCCCGGTGCCTCGTGAGTGGCTGAGCACAGGGAGAGCCAGTAGCAGCTCTGCCTCATGCCTGTGAGTCTCTACTGAACACTGTGCTGAAAGGAAATGGCCATCAGTGGAGGAGAGAGAGGTTTACCCTCTAGATGGTGACGGTGGGTGAAGCCACAGCTCAGTGTTACTGATCAGTATCATCTTGGATGTTCAAATCACCTAGCACTAGCCTGGGCATGAAAGAGCAAACTTCAGAGTTCAATACATGCTTTCAACTGGAAACCTGCCAACTGTGTATGGCTTTAACCCAACATAGAGTGGAAAAATCCTAAGTGAAGAATCATCTGGTATTTAAATTGCTTGTCCTATCTTTCTTTGGTTTTATATGTTTTTGTTCTGCTTAAGGTTATTGGTACATGTTATTTGATTATTTTACATACAAGGCACGTATTATTTATTAATAGTAATAACAATATTGTTTGTATATATTATATTATATTGGTATATATTATTTGATTATATTACATTCAAGGTTATTTTCACATAGAATTTGATTATATTACAAGTAATACATATTATTTATATGAGTAAACATAATTTTTGATAGTGTGCACTGTATATTTTTTAGCACAAAGGCTAAGGAACTGTTTTTGTTTATTCAGTAAAGTTTAAAGTAAAGTTCCCAACACTCAAAATATATAGAAGAAAAGTGTCTGCCATAGAGGTCGGGTGGAAGGGAGAGAAGCTGGGGTTATTGGTGGTAGGAAATGCGCACTGGTGGAGGGCTGAGTGTTGGAAGATGATACAACTGAAAAACTTTATAACTGTGTATCTCACTATGACTCAATTAAAATAAATATATTTTTCATAAAACACGTAGAAGATGTCTTAGTTTTTCCCTT
Organism: Cryptotis parvus; assembly: GCA_021461705.1. Taxonomy (NCBI): domain Eukaryota; kingdom Metazoa; phylum Chordata; class Mammalia; order Eulipotyphla; family Soricidae; genus Cryptotis; species Cryptotis parvus. The sequence continues at coordinate 38,319 of JAJIBD010007817.1, read as the reverse complement.
CTTTTCTTCTTTTAAGAAACAAACTTTCCATCAATTCCTCTGTTTTATTGCATCTGAGATCACTAAATCAGAGAGATTCCAGTTTCAAAGATCAGTGAATAATGAAAGGAAGCTAGCTTGGAGTCTATACCAGAAATCATAGCAGCAGAATTCTTGAGGTACACATCTTGGAGCTGTTTGAGGCCTTCTCTGAAAAGAAAATTCTTGGTTTCAACTCCCTGTCAACTAAATCAGAAAAGTGGGGTAAGGGCCAAACATGTTTGGGAATTCCAGTGAAAATTCAAATTGGAGAACCACTGCCTTGCTTAGATTGTTTAAAGTTATAAGTCCAAAAAATGAGAAGGTGGCATGAAGTGTGACAAACAGCTGCGGATGAGATTTCATATACCTGTGATAGTCTCCCTAACAGGTTTGGGAGGCCTCTCTTCTCTGATATGCTCGAAATATGGATTTCTTAGCTCCAGCGGTCTAGTAGATAGTGGAAAATTTCCCTGCTTGGAAATCTCTTGACTCACTTCTAACTTTCTTTCTTTAGGTCTAAGACCGTTTTCCCCATACTCATATCTTCTTCTTCCCAACTCTAGCCCTTACCTACCCTTTTCTTAATGTTCCCAGATACCAAAATCCTGTGGTTACAGCCAATATTTTGCTTCTATCAGGAAAGGAAAGTACACATTGCTTGTTTGTTTTGCTCCTTCCTCCTTCATTCCTTTCTTCCTTCTTTCCCTTCCTTCCTCCCCCTCCTCCTTTCTTTCTTTCTTTCTCTCTCTCTTCTTTCTTTCTTTCTTTCTTCCTTTCTTTCTTTCTTTTCTTTCTTTCTTTCATCTATTTCTTTATTTTTTTACTAAATAGGCTTTGCAAGGATCCTTGATACAATGGAAACTAAGAAATAAAGATAAATAGAGGTTGTACCATTTCTCACACACACACATGGAAAATAATCCACTTGCCTGAAGAATTAATTCAGCCATAGACACTACAGTGTGGAGAACTCAGGCCATGATTCTTCTCACTCTCTCCAGCCAGTGATCTTTTCTAAGTTAAAAGATCTCATTTTCTTTTAAGCTGAGCTTAGTGACTTTCTAAAAGCAACTGCCTAAATGGATTCATAGTGAACATTATCTTCATTTTATTGGACCCTTGCAAACATTTAGTCACAACATCAGGCATCTTTCATAGTTCTAAGTCAGACCTGTTGCTTCCATGGACTGTGAAATGTGGTGAGTGATTCTGATTTGTAGCTAAAATGGAGGCACAGTGAACAAAGGGATCTGCTTGGATCAAGGCAACAAGAAAATCATGCAACAAGAAGAGCAAGAAATGTCCCTTACAGTTCACATCATATATATGCCCTTAAAGAGCAGCTCTTGGGCCAAAGTGATAGTCCCACTGGTACGACGTTTTTCTTGCATGCAGCCATCCCTCGTTGAATCCTCAGCATCCCACAGGGTCCCTAGAGCACAGCCAGGAGTAATTCCTGAGTTCAGAGCAAGGATTAATCCCTTGAGCACAGCCAGGTATGGTCCAAAAAAGTTGAAAATGTAGCTCTTGAGTAAACTGGAATTGCACAAGTTTTAATTATGGGTTTGTTATCTTTTGGGGGTGGACCTGCAAAGCTGTGCATAAGAAAGAGGTTATGGATTGTTCAGGGAATCACTCCCAGCAATATGTAGTCAAGCCTGCTCATTAGCCATGCTCAGAGGGGCCTTATGATCCTTGGTATGGAATTGGAGTCCTGTGCATATCATTCCCGCAACTCTGTGCTGTCTCCCCAGCCTTTAACTATAGGTTTTCCAGGTACAGTTTAATGAGGAGCTCTTTACTGTTGACATCTGGTGCAAATGCCAATGTTTTCTCTATGTTGCTGTAGCTGTTGTTGTTTGGAGCCACACTTGCTAATACTTCTGGCTCTGCACTCAGGAATTACTATTAACAGTGCTCCAGTCACCTGGACTAGAGCCGTTACCAACTAGATCCTACGCAACATCAAAGATCACATGGCCGCCCACCTACAAGATGGTCAGACTTCTTCGTCAAGACCCTGAACAAATGGTTTGAGGCTCTTCATATTCCTGAAGCAACCAGATGCCATTGGGCTACACTGGCACTTGATAGGGTCAAATGGAAACATTACTGGCACCCGCTCAAGCAAATCGATGAATAATGGGATGTCAAGTGATCAAGTGAAGGCACCAAATGGGTTGCATGCAGGGTATCAAACCTGGGTTGGTCATATGCAAGGGAAGTGCCTTACCATAGGCTCTACTATCTGTGTGGCCCTGCCCTTCCAATGCCTTTTTTTTTCCACAGATAGGACTGACACTGAGCATAGTGATAAGGTTTTCCAAGTGGACTTCACTCCACAGCTCCTCCCCACCCCAATCACCCCCTTCACAATACACTTAGAAGCACAATCACACACATACTCATGCCATCCTGGTTAACCCTGGATAAGCTGAATGATGTGGAAGGATCAGAGGATTTTCAACTGTGCTGTCTAATGGACACAGTTAGAAACGTGATGTAGCTGGAAAGTAAAGGCGGGGGGCATCTGTGAACAGCCCCAAATTGCTGACATCACACTGAAAGCTTGTCACTGATGCCCCTAGTGGAGTAGATGGTGGCCCGAAAGCATGCTGGCTTTTTAGCTTAACTGATTTTCCCTATGGTTTTCCCCTGCAGTCAACATCTCCCTGACTTTGCATGTCCTTTATCAGATACACACCCAGTTGACATAGGATATGGAAAAATCTCTCTTTCCTCTGTGTTTATTTGATGCATCAACCGACAGCATGTGGTTACTTTTGTAGTCTCAGAGGAGTTGAAAAAAAAATCCCAGCAATCTACTTTACGAGTTAGGTTTCCACCACTCAGAAATAACTTCACATTAAAGATTTGTTTACAAGACATTGCTGTTTCCACTTGCTGAAGCAGCTCTTAAACATTCAAAAAAAAAAAGAAAGAAAGAAAAGGCAAAACAAAAATCGTTGTTTTTTTTTCCAACCACTAAGTGGATCTAAACATTAAGTGTTTCTGAAGTCGGTTTTCCAGCTCCTGGGCAGCCAGATTGAAACAGAAGTGCCCTCCCTTTCTGTGCCGCCCCGTAATGCAAGAGCGTAATATTTTGAAGAATTTTTGAAAATGGCTCATTGTGCAATATTTATATTTCATTCACATCAGCACAGGACAGTGTTGACACAAAGTTCCGTTGTTGTTGTTGGCGGCTGCCTCCCAGCTTCTATCCACAAAAGCTGGGCTGCAAGCTCCCGACCCCCCAGATGCAAAGCACCACAGTCCCTAAGGAGGTAGACCTGAGATTCAGTTGTTCCGACGAAGGGAGTGCAGGGTCCCTCTGTTTGTTTTAGAGAGGTACAAGCGAACAGAGGAGAAACAAGAAATTCACCAACCTTCGAATCAGGACAATTCATTGAGCTGTGAGCTCCTTCTCACTACACCCATAGAAAGGAAAAGAAGTATGCCCTGGTTTTATCTAGGAATCTCTTTCACACTTCCTTAAGATTGGCATTAGGAGTTGTTGTTGTTCCAGTTAGAGAGCACCAGCAGGATGGACAGAGTGATGTTATTGCCACAGGAGAATTTACTCCTCACCTCAATACCGTCTCTTAGACTGTATTATGGGAGTGAATGCTATGAATAGAGCTTCAATGAGCAGGAAACTATTTGTATCACTTCTCCATGCACCACACACACACACACACACACACACACACAAACTCATACACACACACTGTTCTTTTTGTCAGATTTTCAGCCACACTCTTTCCCAAATTCACAGCCAACTCTTGTTGGCAGACATTGCAATGTTGTTCAGTTCATGAGACTATTCTCATATCATTATCAAGGAAAAGGATATTTCCTCAAAATACCATGATCAATTTTATCTTTGTCTCTATTTTGCTCATCTCTGGCCACTCAGGGCAAAGAAAAGAGTGAAGGAGAGAGACAGGAAGAAAGAGAGATTGAGTCAGAGAGAGAAAAAAGAAGAGAAAGAAGAACAAACGAGTGGATAAGTAACTGTACAAATACTATGAAATCAAAGCTAGCTTCCAAGTTAGAGACATTAAAACTTTTAAAGAAGTATGAAAATGTGTGGAAGTCATACAACTAACCCAACTTTTCTTAACTTCTTTGTCCCTTATTCTTTCTTTTCTTAAACTGGTGATACAGCAACCCAAAAATAATCCATACTGAGGATGGCTGTCAGGTTGTTTTTACTGAAGGATGCGACCTTGCCAGTATGATACCAGCCCCACTTCATGTAGGCATACAGTTTTCTGACTCTATTGGATTATCACGGTTTAAGAAAGGAGAAGCAGAAGTCCGTGTCTTTCTGAGTCATTGGCTAACCCACCTTCTCCATGCCAAACTCACTCAAGCCAGCCTAGTCTTCAGCCTTCATTCAACAAGAAATACACATTTAGAGGAGAAGCCTGTAGGAATTAACAGTCCAGCGTGTCTGTCATTCCTTTGATAAAATGTCTTGGGTGTGGTTTCTCAACATGTAGTTGATAAAACACATAGGTGGTGTTCCATTTCATTGGACTTTCCATTACTTTTCTTTCTTTCTTTTTTTTTTTCCAGTGAGAATATCTTAATGGCCAGCTTCTGTTTTCAATCACTGGGGACATTTCTATGAATTTACTTATTTATTTTTTTTTACATTTTCCAATAAGAAACATACTCAGATTCTTTAAAGGTTAGAAGTAAAGTATGGGATAGTGGGTGATACTCAGAAGAAAACCTTCCCTTCTGGGTTAAATTAACACAAGTGTACGTGCCTGTGTGTATGTGGATTTCAGAGTCTCTTTGAGGTCTTCACCACCTTCTTGAGTCAGTGTCAGAGATTCTGTCATATTCCTGAATTTTTTCTGAAGTTATGATTCCATTTTCATAGTCTAGGCTTGAAGGAGGCACCTTTGTCTCTCCTTTGACATGGCTCTCACTCCAACCTAGTTAAAGAGGAAGAATGTTCCTTCGGGCTTTGAACATCAAATTGTTGCTTGCATAATAGAATCGGTTAGTGTGATTAGGTTTTATATAGAATTGAGCTGGCAAGGGTGCAAAGAAGAACACTGGGGTGATTTCCAGCTTGGAAAAGAGCTGAGTCATCAGCAGGAATCACCCAGCTTTTTAACTCACAGAAGACCCAGGCAGCAAGTGTGTTCAAGTGAAATCCGAGCTGTAAGAGTTAACTAGATAGAAAGCTGTCGCCATTTTCAAGAGCCCTGGTTGATCCTGGGACTGAGCTCACTCCGGCTACCCTTCACTTTTTTTATTGCCTAGGGCAGTAGGCAGACAGCTCTTGATCTCATTTGGTGTGTTCCTGTACCAGATTGTGACCTTGAGATGCTTTCTCAGCTCAGAATTCTCTTCCCCTTATTTCTTCCTGTCCAGGAAAAACCCCAAACCTTGACCAGTGCCTTGTGCATTCAAATTTTCTTTCAGGTCTATTGACAATTTTGTGTCGAAGCTATCTCTTCCTTCCTACCATCAGTTAAGTGTAGGCTTTTGAATTTCAACCTGGAGTTGTCTGCACAAATCCTTAGTTTGGTCTTTATCCTTCTATTGTTGCCATGTCTCAGCTGTGATATTTATGTACCATGTGCTCTTAGGAGCCTTTCTGAATCCTGGAATGATTCATTTCTTGGGCTGATCGTTGCCAGACTCTGCACACTCCGTGGGAGTCTCTTTTCTTCGTTCAAAGATGTTTGCACACATAGAACAGAACAGGGTTATACTAAAAAGGCAAGCCCTGTTTTCATGGCTCCTAAACCTGGAAGCATCATTCTAATGTGTTTCTCCTGAACCAGAATAGAAACCTTCATTTATACTTGGAGCTTCTGTCCACCCCTCCTGCCCCTAGAGTCCAGACTAAGACCACTACTTGCAACTGCCGATCTTAAGTAAGAAATGATTGAGGTAATGTGCACCTCTTGTTGCTTCCTGCCAGTCTTCCCGCCACTTTCATTTGTAAACAGAGCCCTGTGCTTTGCTGGAAGTGGAATAAACCAATTAGAGCAACCCTTATCCTTGTTCCACATTTATTTTCCAAGCCTTCCTGCAGTCTTGCAGCCTTGCAGGCAAGGAGCATTGCATCATAAAAGGGTCAGTCTTCTGAGATGTCTTTGAAAAGAGCTTGACTCTCATTAGGAAAAACAAATTGGGGAGGAGAATTTGCTTGTCAGCATGGACATAGGAGAGAGTCCAGGGCAGAAACATGGGAGTTAGGACCAGCGACCAAGAGCTGTCTGAATTGCATCCTCCTTGTTTGGCTTCATTAATTTGCCTCTTTGCTTCCCTTTTTTCTTCTAGTGCTTAAATACAGTAGATGAGAGAAAGAGAAAATATTTACAAAATGCTTCCTCCAAACCAAGTGACCTGGCCACCTGTAGGGTGTAGAATACAATGTCTTTTGTTTCTCTCTCTTTGTCTTTTTTTTTTATTTGGGGGCGGTACACAGTAGGGTCCAGAGCTGATTGCTGGCTTTGCACTCAGGGGTGTCACCTGATGGGGATTAGAGCAGCCAATGGGATTTGGGGATTAAATCCAGCTAAACTGTGGGCAGGCAATTGCCCTTACCCACTGTATTATCATCTGCCCCCAGATACAATGCTTTATAGAGAAATAATGAAAGGAGGAGAAGAAAGGAAAGAGAAGAGGAGAAAGAGAGGGAAGGAGAAGAGTAAAAGAAGGTGTTTCAAAAAAAAAAAAAAAACAGTCTAACACTAGCAATATCATTGTATCACTGTCTTCCCATTCATCATCAATTTGCTGAACGGGCACCAGTAACATCTCCATATGTCCTATCTCATGCTAGTAAAGCCAAGGGCATCTCCTAGCTCCAGGAACATAAAGAGCCTCAAAGCATTCCATCAGGTCATGGGAATGAGGTCTATAATATTTACTGGTATTTGGCATATCAAATACGACATGGGTAGCTTGCCAGGCTCTGCCGTGCGGGTGGCATACTCCTGTAGTCACCTCTAAATCCAGTATTTATTGATGAACTGCGTGGCGCAAGGGCTGTAATAGGCTCATCTGCTGGGTGGAGTTTTGATGAGAGGGGGAGTCCGGATGTGGAAAATGGTGGTCCTCATGGTGTGGGGGGGTCGCCTGGCTTGTTGCAAGCTCTGCTGGGGTGGAGGGCCAGGGCTAGAACCCGCCATCCCTCCCGGGTGCCTCGTGAGCAGCTGGACACAGGGAGAGCCGGTAGCAGCTCTACCCCCATGTTGTGAGTCAACACTAGCAATATTGTGAGGAAAGAGTCATTAGCCAATCCTGATTCAGAGAAGGTAAATTGCACACTGCCTAACCCAGATAAAACAAGGATGTCAAGGATAGATTAATAGACCATGAGCAGTGATGCTGGAGACCTATATATTTGACATGAAAAATGTTCAGGACTAATGAGGAAATCAGGAAATAGAATCACCTACAGAATAAGACATTTCCAAATCTATATATATAAATGCATTGAAAATATCAGAGGATGTAGATTCTAAGTACTGGATAACTAAAGATCTTAAGCTTTTCTACTTAGTCATTTGAATTTTCTGTGCTCTTATGGTGATATCAAGCAACTCATACCAAAAAAAAAAGATATGTATTATTATTCCAGCTATATAAAACAAACATGATGACCTAAAATAGTAAACATCAAAAGCATAGATGTTTATGCATACTAAAGTAGGGGAAACCATCAAAATGCTAAAAGTTGCCATCTCTGAGTTAATAGGATGCAGGTTGAATTTTTGTTTTCTTTTTTGAATATTTATATTTCATTTATCCCTGATCTTCCTGTAATCATTATATATTGTTTTCATTTATAAAATAAAAAGGGAGGTAAGAAACATTCCTTTCATGGTCCTGTCACTTCCATTGCCCTGTTGATGGAAAATTCTATATTTGCCAGATATTTGAGGTAATAAAGATTCCAAAAGCATCTTCTTTCCTCAGCTACTCCCAACCCCACATGTTAGTCTGAGATATTTGTATTTTCTGCCAAGTATCTTCTTCAAATCACTCTATATTGCTGATATTTTGTTAGATTAATAGGCCCCAAGTGATGTGAATATGTTGATTTATGGCAGACCTCCAGAACAGGCTTTTTTACAGATAAAAATGGGTGTGATAAATTAGGTTTCTCAATATCCTGATGTTTCTATTTAAAGGTGTCTGTAGATACTCAACCCCTTATGAAAGGCACCTCCAGACGACTCATAAAAAGCCTTGAACTCTATGATTTCTTTCATGCTTTGAGGATAGGGTCAAGGTCATCCTGGGCAGAGAATGTGGGGAGTACTTTTGCTCCCACCCTGCGGTTTATAAATTCCTTGGCCCACCTGTGCATGTTAAGCATTCTCTTCTAATTCAAGTTCATCCGTCAGTCCAGGAAAATGCTTTTCCTTTTCAGAGGACCAGGATTGATTGGTTGGAAATATAATTTGGTTTCTGTGTTTGTACTGGATCCGAGATCAGAAAGCCATTTCATACTGCCCTGGCTTGCAGACCTTATTTTAGTGGTGAAGTTCAGAAGTGCAGCAAGAGACAGAAAAATCAGAGCTGTTTACACAGTCTCTCTTCTTTCTTTCCTTGAGTGTTTTAAAGAGGAAGAATGGGCCTCCAAATTTCTACATTTGGCAGCAGGGCAATTGGACTGTCAATTCTGATTTCTTTCAGTAGTCTTGTCAGTTCGAAGAAAAGAGACAGCAGTGAGCATAAACGGAGAGAAAAGTACTCTAGATATCTCCTCTTCATCACAGTCTTGGGAATTTATTCATTCAACCAATTTTCTTATTTTCTAGGAAAAATGAGGATGATTTGAGATTAATATGCTCAGGGCTACATAAATAAGTAAAAGAAGTGAGTTCAGTGTGTAACTTTATTATTTAAATATCTGTGGTTTCTGTAGGATGCTACAGATAGGACTAAACCCTGGCTTGTGGGTTCGAGGAAAATCTTAGTCTCTAATTCTTCACCGCCTTTCCTGGACATCAGGGAAGAGAAGGACAGGAATGAGGAGAATAAAGTTGAATGCCATACTGCCTGAGGTTTTTAGCATGGAGGGCAGATTTCTTGTGAATGATGCTCTCTGCATCAATGATTTCTAGAGTGTTTCTCTTGAATTAATTCCATTCTTCAGGAAACAATTGTTTTATGGAGTATGATATAGCAAAGGAAGTCTAATTCCCATCCAAGTCAACTGACATGAAAGGACGCTCTTCTCTTCTCATCTTCCATTACCCATGTCTATTCTTTGTGTCTAGGACTTTAGAGCAGAGATCACATGTTGATTTTTTATGCCTCTTTGTATGCTTCTTTATGACTCTAGTGCCTCTGAGACATGTTTTGCTGAACTAAGGTATTAGACACTGGCCAGGACTGCGAAGCATCTGTTTACCAAGAACACTGAGTGGCCCTGAGTCTGTTGACAATGATTTAGACATGCAGATCTCTGGCTGTTGGGCTGCTCACCAGCCTCTCGGTACACAGCAGGAAAGAAGGCACAGTCCTGCCCCTGGTCTCCAACAGCAAAAGCAAGTAATTACTCTTTTTCCTGAAGTAAGGCGCATTCACTTTTCTTCATCTTTTAGTGATCCTTGGAACCAGAATTCAAACACAATGATCCAAAAAGATATTCATAAAACAACATTTTAAAGACAAAGAGTAGATAAAATGAGTGAATTGTTATTGGCTGATAAAATTCTCCTTAGTTGAAAAGAATTTGGGAACTGTAGAGCTTGTGCTTTACATAGGCGGACACTTTAATTTTATTTTTTTTTCTAAGTTCTTTCAGCTACATAGGAAAATTTGAATTGTTATTTGAATGTTACCAAGTTTTCTGAGCTGCCTTTGATCACTTCATAAGAGATATTTGAAAATTAATCATTTATATGCAAATTATAGTTGGTAGGTTTTGAAAATTGCTCTATTTTCTTAGGTAGATAAAACTCCATGGAAGCATGTTAATAGCGTTCATTTTTTTTAAAAATTGTTTTTCATAGATAATAGAAAAGTTAATATAAGCCCATCCAGTCCCAGTCAAATTATCACAAATTCTAAGCAAGCAAACTGGGTCTGAATTAATAGGATTTCATTGCAGTGCCAAAATAGGCGTATTTACACAAAGTGGAGACAGAATGAAGGAGCAATCAGAATCAAATGCAATTAAGGCGGGAAATACCATGAGTTAAAAAAATCCTTTGATTTTCATGGATAAAATGGAAATTCTATCTTGTGACACTTGATATTTTTCCTAATCTAAACAAGCTGCTGGTCTCCAAGAGAAGTGAGACTGTATCAAGGTGATTTGAGTTTCTGCATTAAATTTCAGCTTTAGCATAGGTTTTGGAATTAGAAAAAGGGCAAGTCTAGACTTTGCTACTTATGGACCTACTTGGCCCAGTTACTTAAATTTTGGTAAGATCGTTTGATTCTCTTTTTAATTGCTGCAGTATTGGTGGAGAAATAGAGCTTCTGTATATAGAGGTGGTCCAGATCCTAGAAAAAAACAGGAAGCAAAACATTGTTCCTCATTATCAGTTCATTGTTGTCCAAGTAGTTTTATAAAAAAATGCTGTTACATTGTAGTAAGAACAGTTAGGATAAGATATACTTGCTTCAAAGCATTTTAAGCATAGTGCAGAGTATTTTAAATCTTGGTACAATGGTATACTACCAATCTCTAGAAGGTATGCATCTTGTTTAACTGAAACTGTGTGCTCCGCATTAAACAATAATTCTTCATTTAGATTCCATCCCCAGAACCAACCAGGTAGTTTCAGAAATACAATATGTTGAAAATTTAGCACAATGGAATAATTTTAAATACCTGGTATGCTTTTATTTCTTAGGTTTAAGAGAGTGATAACCAAATTCCATTATTTTCTTCTTCAGAAACATAGGTAAGAGTGGTCAGGTGGAGAAGATGAGAAAAGAGGATGTGGGCCAGTCCCTAAACAGAAACATACAGAGATGATAAGAGAAAGCTCATGAAATCATCATTTATAATATTGGCAAAGCTGTTCTCAGACTCGACCAAGAGAAATCCTTGAAAGAACTTCATTGCTGCATTGCATCTGCCCAATACTAGAAAGAATGGCCTTGCTAACATAAAAAAGACACATCTGTAGTACATTTTGGTTGCAGAACAAAATTGGACAAGTCCCTGGCCTCCTCAATAACTGAGCCTTTACTTCCCCCTGCAGAAGTTGAATATTTTCCAGTGATTCTTGCTTGGTACTTGAATAGGACTGTAAAGTATGTGAATCTTTCTGTCTTGCAAAATCCTCAGCGGGCTAGGGTGCAATTTCTTCTTCCCCACAAGCACTTTAGACATTCCTTCTGATGAGTATTTAGCATAGTGACACTACACTCATAGAATATCCTTTCCTTTCATCTCCTTTTACCCTGTTTGAAAGAGTAATTCTTTTCCCAAACAAAACAGAATTTCACCTAACCCAAAGTTAATTTCCAGGTTCAACCCCAAATCAGAGAATAGAAGTGAATACACAAATCATACTTAGTTACAGTTGGAATTATTGAGGAACAGTTTTTATTCTTGTGTTCTTCTTAAGCTTTCAAAGGAAACTGGGTGGAATAGCAAGGGAAGGAAATCCATAAATTACGTGAAATAATATCAGTCAGCAGAATACAGACTACCTGTAGTTTGTAATATTCATTCCCATTTGAGTGTTATGCCTCTGGCTGTTTCTATATCATGAAGTATTCCATTTCTGAAATTAAAGAGCAAAAGAGGAAATATCTAAGCTATAAAATATCAAACTGCTTTCTATACTTGTTTCAATTTCCAACCACATCAAGAAGGGTATTTGAGGAGACAATCAGCTTTTTCACTAACTGAATACATATACAATTATTTATTTTTAACAAACTTTCTTTGGGGTATGAGTCATCAAAGTAATGCTCAGGGTTATTGTGAGGGTATTTTATTCCAAGCCTTTAAGAACTCATGTTCTAGCTATAGTCTGTTTATCTTTGCTCTCCTTTAAAATTTGGTAAATCAAATAAGCCACAATTTAATTTGTTTAGGAAAAAAAATGGTACTAAGAGCTGGATCTATTTTATCCATTTTCTGGGAATAAGATGCTCATGTACTCCCCAAAATCAACTGATGGAGAAGTAATTAAAACCTTACTTTCCCTTAATACTAAACAGGAGTAGGTGAGACTTGATAAGACACATTTCCCTGTAATTTCTCATTCACGACTCCTTGGAAGTAGGAGTCCAAGGGCTACTTCCACAGGGCTGTCCACAGGGCTCCTTCCATGCACCAAGATGAGGAACAGAAAGCTCCATGAATTTTTCTCATATCTTACAGTGTTTGGATTTCATCAAGAGACGGGTCAATATTATTTTATGCCATTTTTATGCCATGAAAATACTTCATGGTGAGCATATTGTCAATGGTCACTATTTTTGATGTGTGGATAAGTTTCAAATGCATGAAATATTTCTGTATCATTAGAATAAATAAACAATAGGTTGACCTCTACTGTATTGGTCACATATTTTTTGGTTCATTTTATCTTTTTTATTAATTATTAGTTATTCTTTCTTCACTTTAAACCCTTGTGGATCCTTTTCTTTCCTTTACTCCTTCCTTCCTTTTCCCATTTCTTCCTTCCTTTTTAAATTGCAGTATGCAAAATTATTTCTGCCTGTTATGAGTTATCAGTACTCCAAACTGGCCAATTTAACTATTGCCATCAATGAACTTTTTTATATTCTTTTGTTTCTATTTAAATCTTTATTCAATTTACTTTGCTGTGGCATAAATCTTTCAGTGCACTGTTTTACATGGTTGTTGCTTTGTTGTTTTGATTTATAACATTTAATTATTTTTATAGAACTGAGAAAAAATAAACAGACTTTTTATGGGCTCTAAAATAACTAGGGATAGATAACATGTCTCGTATGCACCTGATTTCAATCTCCTGTAAAACAAGACACAAAACAAAACACTAAAATATTTTTAAAAAATTACTCGTTACATCTATCATTCCCTGTACTTGACTTTCTACAAATATCAGCTGCCTCAAGCCTGAAAAGCTCTTCTGGAGATCTTGTACTTGTCTAGAAACAAGGTTACTTACATTATTTTTATATGAAATGCTTTTATTTTTGAAATTTGTCTTTGCTGGATATAAATGTCTCCCGGTGAAAACTTTATCCCCCCAAACACTTCAAAGTGGGTGTTTTGTTATATCATGCCTTACCTTATATTGCACATTATTTATATGAGACATGTCATTAATGTATCTCCAGTATCTCACAAG